>MU003871.1:0-57667 GCA_010093785.1 Polychaeton citri CBS 116435
CCCCCCCCTTCTAGGGTGTATCCAGACTGGGTTCTAGGAGGATCGCACTTGCCCACGTGTTGCTAGCGTCTGCCAAGACGAAATCGTACAGTAGCTTTGTCAGTAGTCAAATGCCACTTTGGGGATATTGTGGGCGATGACGAGTGAGCAGCTTCCACTCTTCAAGAAGGAAGGATTCCAGATGTATCTCCGAAGTTCCGATCCAGGAGCCTGGCATCGATCCTGCCAACCATGCGGATGTCGAAGAAACAACGATGGTGGTAGCTGTTAGGTTTTGCAGGACGAATTCACAAGGAACACCTTCCCTACCATAGCCCACATGTCCACGTTAGCTACACAGATCCACTCTGGCAGCCAGTTGGTGATGTGCTTGCGGGTCGTGCTGCTGCAGCAACAGTTCTTCTTCCCATAACGCACAGCATGTTGGTGATGTGGTGATGGCAGCATGAATAAGCCGCCCACATGGGGCTCTGTCTTGAGCCTGCAATCCGGATCCTGAGGGTATCCTTGCTGGCGCCCCAGAGCCAGGAAGTCAGAGAGAGGAAGAAGAGAGTTCTGCAGTCCTGGAGGAAGGCAAGCCACGGAGGTGTACCCTGGGAGCAGCTGTATCATCACCATGCGGCACCCACAAGGCAGCTGACGGATGCATCATGTTGCATAACCATTAACCTTTCCCCCCTCTTCGACCAAATAGGAACAACATTCGCTCTATACATGAGGCCCAAATCTTTCGCAATCTCCCATGGCAGCTTCTGGCCGTTCGACCGACCGGGCCATTAAGCTTTTGCTTCCTGCAGCGATGACGATGGCATCCCAACCGGATGCCAGCCGCGTACACGCGCCTTCCAGAAGGCATACCTGGCTCGTCGGTGATCGTAGGGCTTATGATGGTCGCCTGCCTTACGACCTCGTTTGGGACAGCCACATGACCAATCAGTGTCAGCCAATTCAAGCCAAATCCATGAGGTCAAGTCAGCGAGGAGGTTCTTAGACAATTGCACTTACGTGACTATTACTTCACGAATGGACCAGTAGCGACAGTCGCAGGTCATGCCAAGGGTCCTCTAGGATTGGTGATGTTTGGTCTTGTACTTCATTGCGACCTGGCGTTTATTAACGGCCCTTGTGCCCTCCTGTCTGGGCGGATGATACATACTTGCAATCCATGGCCAAGTCACTTGAAATCCATTAGCAATGCGTTACCGCATTCTATTAGCGGGCTCCACATCAACTTTTCAGGTGGAAGCCGATATCACATATACATGCAAACGGGAGGCGCCGAGAGAGTGTGTCGCAGGTATGGGACCCTTCCTATGCGATTCGTCCCACAGCAATTGCCTATCGCAGACTTGCAGACAAGTATTTGGAATCCAAGCATGCTTCCATGTTGGAACTACGCCAGGAGCATGCCAACAGTAGCGTTGCATGCAACATAACTTCCTCTGCAGGTCGAGAAGGTTCATGACAGACGCAGAAGATAGACGCATGGAGGAGCTGTTCAGGATAGGCTTTAGCTTTTAAGGGATTGCCAACTGCAGCGAGAACAAAGAAGATCCACGGTACGACCATCTATTCCAACACCGCCGTCAACGTTCCGTTCCAACAGTAGTAGTACAGCTCGATGTATCTTGATACGACAGTGCTGTACTCATCCTGTATCCAACGCGTCTCGCATGGTAGCCAATCCGTTCTCGTCAACTGAAGCAGACTCAGCAGACAGTGTCTGTTGGTCTCGAACCCACCTTTCCCATCCTAGCCAACAGGGATAGCAGAGTCCCTGTTCAAGTCACGCTCTCGCTGTAGAAGCTTTCATTTTATCTGTACTCTCTCCCCCCTTCTCGCATGTCGCCAACATGAAGCGGCCGCCCAACCTGTGACCCCTGACATAACCCACCAACGCAACCCATAATCGTTCACATTGTCATAACGCACTCACTCGTTTGCATGCAGCGTGTTGCTAGCGAATTGCCATGCTTTCACCGAGCAGGTTCCCTTCTACTAATCGAAACTGCCATTGTCGCTTTCCGCAACGAGACAGGGCAACATCTAAGACCGACATCAGCGGCAGCTGACTCCCTCAAACTCGGTACCCAGCCTCACGGCTCCTCATTCCAGACCGACAAAATCTCCGCAGCCATGCAACACAGGGTCATCGAACATGGGCCCGACGAATGACAACGAAGCGATAGCAATCAACAACAGCAATGGGGACGCCTTTTCAACACCCCCCTTCACCTTTTTTTTCCCGAGCCGCTTCGACGTCAAGCTTGGACACGTTGCGCCGTGCACATGAATCGAACCGAACGCCTGCGCGATAATACGAGAATAGGCTGTATTGAACCTCAGAGTGATCAGTAATCCCAACGGAGCGTGTGCCCGGTATCGTGCGCATGAACACGCCCGCATGGAAGCACTATCGGCCAATGGGAACCGATTCTGCATAGTGGGAACTATAGTAAGGATAGAATCGCAGCATCAAAGCTCGTTCGATCCATATTGAGTAACTTTCTCTCACCAGTTCCCCGTCCTCCTACCGCATGGAAGAGGTTACAGGGAGAAGAAAAGCATATTGCTTAAAGGCCAGATCCTGTGATGGATTAGAGAAAGCTACTGCTAGGTATGTGGTTGAGTAGGGAACAAGGTTTCTGGTACCATCAAGTACTATATGATGTTGTTGTTACTACTTTACCGTGAGTTGAGACCATCAAACGGGGAGCTGATATCTAATCCACACAGCTGGGTGGTGTGCTTCTCTAGCGTTGTGTTACAGTCTTCTTGAGATTGATCGGTGAGTCGGCTGCTTCTCCGAGAGAGTTATCAAGTATACAGATGACAAGCACGTCTTACAGCTTTGAAGAAAAAGAAAAATTGACGATCGACGGAGGTGAGTGTTTTAAAGAGTACATTTCTGCTTCCATTATGGTAATTCCGTACTATTTACACATACAGAGAAAGGAACAACAAAAGGGGATATCATTGCAGATATGAAGGGTAGGTGCTGCGCGAGAGCACCTGCCGTGGACATCGCCTTTTCCTCGAGAAACGTGACCTTGTATTATGTGGCCTAAAGATTTAGTGGGGTTTCCCAGTGTTTTCTCAGCGCTTTTTCGCTCATTGATTCATTCTCAGTTTTCGTCCTGTGGGTAGAGTCGTCTGTCTGCAAACGCACGCGGCATAACAAAACTTGCAGTGGGCTGTCATTCCATCTTCTTCAGTTGCTGAAAAACCCCTTGACGATGGTGGAGAGGTCGCCAGCATCATCAGGGTAGACGTAGAAGGCAAGGGCGATGATGATGTAGGTGCCGAGACACATGCAGCCTTCTAGATAGTTGCTCTTGCCGTCTTGGATGAGGTAGTTGACCACGAGGACGGAGAGGAAGAAGACGACGGTTTCGAAACCCTGGAAGTGGAGGGTCATAGGTTGGTCGAGGGCCCAGCCAAGGATGACCAGGAAAGGAGTAACGAAGAGGGCGATCTGCATGGAGGAGCCGATTGCGACGCCGATGGCAAGATCCATCTTGTCCTTGTATGCGACGACGCAGGCGGTAACGTGTTCTGCAGCGTTACCGACGATTGGAAGGAGAATCAGGCCGATGAAGGTCTTGGAGATGTGCACCTCCTCGACGATGGCGTCGATGCTATCCACGAGATATTCGGCGCAGACTGCGACAAGGACTGTGACAATCACCAGGCACACTCCAGCAGCAACCGGGTTGAGAATCTCAGGCTCACTGTCCTCTTCACCCTCCTGCGCCTCGGCATCAAAAAGCTTGGCATGCGTCTTCAGTTGGAAGAAGAGGTACAGGCAGTAGAGGATGAGCATGATGATGGCTGTGCCATGGGACAGAATGAGAATGTTGTTGTCCTTGTCGTTGACTTTGCCGTTGGCGAGTGAGGCATAGAGTGTGGCTGGGATGACCAGGCACGTCGCTGCCACTGCCATGAGCGATGACATGGTACTGGCAACTGTCTCGTTGAACTTTGACTCTTCGCGCCGCACGCCTGACGCGATAAAGCAGCAACCTAGGACGAGCAGGATGTTGGAAAGTACTGAGCCAAGCATGCTCGCCTGTACAATGCGGATTTGTCCTTGTCGCAGAGCGACAATAGACACCTATCTATCGTCAGTATGGAATGCGAAGCTACACAACTCAAATTCAACACTTACGATAAGCTCGACAGCATTGCCAAAGGTAGCATTGAGCAACCCACCAACGGTCTGTCCAACCTTCGCAGCTAATTCTTCTGTCGCAAAGCTCAACAGGCTTGCCAATGGAACAATAGCAAGAAAGTTGATGACAAAGATTGCAGTTGGGTTGATATCAAGCGCTCCCAGGACAATGCCTACAGGCACAAAGACCAGCAGGACATTGACGTAGTTGCTGGCAAGCGTCAACCATGTCAGGCGCAAGAAGTTGACTGGATATCGCACCCAGGGTCTGCTATCCTCATGCAAAGGCTTGTTGTTCCCACCGTTTAGTGACCGAAAGCTGCCCATGTTCCCTAAGCTGCTTGAAGCCTGGCTGATCAGGGGAGTGTTCTCATCGTTGCCATCGTTGGTGTTTCTCGACGCCATGGTATCGGCGGTGTTTGATCTGCTCCCGAGGCCTCCGCTGGGGGTGCGCGCGTGCGAATTAAGCTTACTTCTGAGCTTGCCTAGAGTGCGCGTGCAATGTCAGCTTGTTAGGTCGATGTTGCAATTGAGGTCTGCCGTGGCTGGAGCTCTTATATCAACAACAGAGGGGCAGTCCGACGAGAGCCAAGCTTGTGGCGCCGCAACGACGGAGATTGCAAAGTGACGTGAAGGCAAAAACTGAGGCGGAGCTCTTGGTTTTATGACCGTAGGTAATATCGGAGAGGTCGGGTTGTATGTGCAACCATTGACAGAAGGCAGATGGTAGAGAACGAAGAGAGCCCTGGACTGCGGACTATTGCCAATGTTTCGCCAAGCTCGATACTGGCGGCCAGACAACGCCGGATGCGGAGAGCGATGGAGAAGAGAGATACCGAGAGGGAGAGAGGGGGGAGAGAAGGCAGAAACTCACTTGCGCTCATTGTACAGGTGGGCTTGCGTACAGCTTCTATCTGTAGTATCTAGCTTGGGCTGGTATTGGTGATCCAGTCGGATAGGGCTGCACAGGGTTCGCAAAGTCGATGTCGAGCAGGTCCAGCTGCAGCAGCAGCTAGGTAGAGTGTAGTTAGGTCGTAGGCTTGGTGCGCCGCCCCGCTCTTGAGGAAGAATGAAAGATAGAAGGAAGATTGTTGGGAGGGGGTACCTAAGTAGATGGAAAATCACGACAGGTTGGGCAGGTGACGTTGGAAGGAGATTTCAAGTGAAGGCAGATATTGGATTGGTATTGACGTGTGGTAATAGTGTGCTGGCAGAAAGAGGAGGTTGGTAGCTCTGTGTCTGAAGCTCTTCGTAGGTTCACCTTCTCTCGCTTCCGTGTCCAATCAACTACCCGCTGTTGCATAGCCACAATCGGGATGTCTTGGCATCAGCATCATGGACGAAGATCGCATCTCTGCATATCCTGGCGCGATCCGCTTGTCGTGAATTCGCTCAGATTAAAGGGGGTATCAGGCGCGAGTGAGAGGGCATGGCACGGTGCGCTTGCGCTCACCACGGCCTTCATCTCTGAAATCGCTCAGGATTACGATGACGACGATGCGTACAACACTCGGGCAGGAGGCGTGCATATCAGAGTTTGACCGTGACGCCGCTGTCGTACTGTACCAAGTCCATGTAGGCTGGGTAATCCTACTCTAACGCCGCACGCTATGTTGATCATGCTCATGCCTCTCGAAACACCATATGAATCCCTGTTCGTTGTAGTGATGGCAGACAAAGTCGCATTCGTTGGCGTTGCCTTCACACTCGCCTTTAGCTAGGGTGGTGTTTCCATGTTGCCATGCGATTACCGTCACGGAAGCGTCAGTTCATCGACAGGCTGACTTGTAGTGTCCACTTGCTCTAGTAGGAAGGGTAGCCGCAACCATGCCATTTCATTCAGACCAGAGTCGTCCATTGGTTCTTCTTGGGCCACGCGTGCCTGTATTGCAGTCACCGATGTCAATGGGTTTCGTTACCATCTCTGATTGCAGTTCGCCAGCTACCGCGCGGCAAGTGAGCAACAGATTGATCCCAAGGCACTCGATATGTAACATCCTGAGGCTGTCGGAGTTTGTCGGGTAATCTTGATGCTTCGCAATCGTAGTAGTATCCAGCATCTTCCCACTCGCCATCCTTACACTCATGGCAGTCTCTTGGCTCATCCGAATGGCGGCAGGTCACATACTAGTACGTTGGACTGGTCCAAATATAGTGGTAGATGTAAAGACGGATCTCAGCAGGTATGTTAAGCAGTCCCGCCATGACGCTTGTTCATCTGGATGATTCTCACGATGAGAAGTGTATCAACACAACATACTCTGCAAGAGTCACAGCATCTAATGTATCTAGGCCTGTCAGGCAGACACATGTGGAACCCTCAGTAGGGGAGATATGTAAAATGCAGCGGGATCACTTGACTGCTACCTGGAACCTTAAGCGTCCAACACGTAAGGCTGAACTCGAAAATCCTGTTGGAGGACTCCTACCTGTTTTGCCAGCGGTGGTCACATTGGGCGAATCCTCCAGCACATGAATGCCTTAAGGGGATATTCGACAGATCACTTAGTTGTCGTCGCCCAGCATCAGAGAAAGAATGCCATCAACAGTATTGCAAGTAGCTCAGAGGCGTGAGACGGAGGGATGACTGAAGAGGGCTGTATCACCTGGGAGTTTCACCCAACTGGATGTTACGCCAGTGTGTCTAAGTTGCGGCTTTCGGAATCCTCTCAGGGGAGAGCTGCTATTGCATTCCATCTGTACTTAACGGTAAGACAGATCTGCATATTCGCAGCTAGACTGTGCCATTGAGCCCATAGGGTCTTGGCTACTAGATAGCGGCACTTGCGGCTTGACACTCAGCCAACACATGACTGTTGTGCCAAGTTGGAACAGGCACTATGGAGTGGGACTGTGAGAAAGACGAAACTCGGATGCGTTTATATTCACTACACGATACACTGCGTGTAGGCAGCAGCCGTTAGGCAGCCGTTGCTGCCTTGCTGCCTGAAATGCTTTGCTTGGCAGCCTCCGCGCGAGCTTCTTCCTTCCTCCCATAAAGCTCCCCTCAGTGCTCAGGCACTGGGCAGCGCACGCAGTCATCGTATGTCCATTAATCGTTGTAACTCTCTCTCTTGTCCTCTTCGCCACTTGTCGGCATCTGTTCACTTGCTTCCTACTCGCGTGTAGCACATTTCCCGCATCCAATTCCCACTGATTCTTGGCCTGTCAGCGCACCGTACAGCGCTGTGAGAGCGCGTCAACTTTTTGCGGAGGTACTTCCCTAAGGCGCGACTCCATCGAGAGAAGGTACGACATCACACGCACGCCCACCGCGGAGTTCCGATAGTTGGCTTTCTTACTGGCGATGACTGGCGATGATTGGCGCGTCTGGATTCACTTTGGCTCTTTATTTCGCGGTCTGAGAACTTCTTCCAACTTTCTCAGCGATGACCTCGACCACCATCACCAAGCCTTAGATCCTTCTTCAAAGCCCCTTAGTGAGAGCAGTATACTAACGTGCCGCGCCAATTACAGTCTCCAAATCATTCACCACTACCAGCGCAATAGCGCCATCAGTGCGCGTTGACCGACCCCGTCTATTGAAACATTGACATAATGTCTTTCGGATTCGGCAGCAACAACAACAATGCATCCGGCGGCTTTGGTGGCTTCGGATCAAACGCAAACACCACCTCCTCTGGCAGCATATTTGGGAGCAACACAGCGACTGCAGGAAGCGGTGGAGGCTTCGGTGGCTTCGGCGGTGCGAACAAACCTACATTTGGAGCATCAACCCCTGCTGCAGGTAGTCTTTTCGGTGGTGGAGCTTCAGCAGGAGGTGGATTTGGGAGCAATACAACGCCTGCTCAGACGTCCTCCTTTGGCGGCTTTGGTAGCAACAATAACAATGCTTCAGGTAAGTGATTTTTTGCTCTGCATGAAGGAAGATCGAGAAAACGCGGTTGGCAGCAAAGTCATGGCTCAAATGGCAGCGGCTGGGGAATCTTCATAGAGGCAGTCATCAGCCAATGACGGTCTCGCTGATGCCTGCACCTCCAGCCCCTGCTGCTCTGCACCTCTTCGTAGTCTGTACATGGGATAATGGCAGGAGGTGTCTCCGGCGCAACAATGCCCGACCCACTTTCACTCGCTTGACGAATTCGATTTGCTTTGGATGCATATTGCTGACGCTGTGACACAGGTGGAGGCCTATTCGGCTCGCAAAATAAACCTAGCGGCTTCGGCTCAACTACTGGCGGCACCAGCGGCGGCCTGTTTGGCGGCGGCGGTGGCGGAACCTCGACAGGAGGCCAGTTTGGAGGCACATCCAGTGGCTTCGGCGCTGGCTCAGGTACGGGCTTTGGTGGTGGGTTCGGATCGACCACAAACCCTGCCTCCCAGAGCAGCACTTCTGGAGGGGGATTTGGTGGTGGATTCGGGTCAACAAACACCACTGCTGGAGGATTTGGTGCTGGTGCAGGCGCTGGTGCCCCTGCTGGCGGCAATAACAACCAAGGAACCTCCGCGACACCGTTCCAGCCATTCCAAGAGAAGGATACTGCGACAAATACCAACAGTCACTACCAGTCCATATCTTTCATGACACCCTACAGTGGGAAAAGCTTCGAAGAGCTGAGATGCGAGGACTATGCTCAGGGAAGGAGATACGGCAACACCAACGGCCAGTCGGGTGCGTTTGGACAGAGCAGTGGCTTCGGGTCCAACACTGGGGGCTTCGGGTCCACCGCAAACACTGGAGGAGGACTGTTCGGCAGCACTAACAATAGCACCAACGCTCCTGCCGCTGCCACAACCACTCCAGCAGCTGGTTTTGGTGGGTTTGGCAGCACCAGTACCCAGCCGGGTAAACCTGCATTTGGTGGATTTGGAGCGAGTACGACCAACACTGGCGCTGGCGGTTTGTTTGGCCAGAGTTCCTCTGGCACCGCCAGCGGTGGCTTTGGAAGCACTGCTGGTTCGGGGGGAGGCCTGTTTGGCAACCAGAACAACTCTAGCGGAGCATTTGGCCAGAACAACTCTGGAGGCGGCCTTTTCGGTCAGAACAACAACAACAACCAGCCGCAACAGCCGTCCACAGGCTTCGGCAGCACCAACACTACTGGTGGTGGCTTGTTCGGTAGCAACAACCAACAGCAGAACAAGCCGGCTTTTGGTGGATTTGGTGCAAGCGCTACAAACACTGGGGGCGGCCTTTTTGGCAGCAATACCCAACAACAACAGCAACAACCTACTTCAGGCGGATTTGGTGCAAGCACTAATACCGGTGGTGGTCTGTTTGGGAACAACAACCAACAGACTCAGAACAAGCCAGCGTTTGGTGGATTTGGGCAGAGCAATACTGGCGGCGGCTTCGGTCAGACAAACACCAACACAGGCGGCTCGCTGTTTGGCAACAACAATCAGTCACAACAGAACAGCAACCCCTTTGGTGGAGGGGCATCCAACACTGGCGGCTCACTGTTTGGCAACACGCAGCAGAATGCCGGTGGAGGTGGCATGTTTGGGGGAGCTAACAAACCAGCGGCAAGTGGCTCTTTGTTCGGAAGCACCACCACATCCAATACTGGTGGTGGAGGTCTCTTTGGTAACCAGAACCAGAATGCAAACACTGGAGGCTCGCTTTTTGGTAACCCTGCCAGCAACGCCGGAGGATCGTTATTCGGCAACAGCACTGCAGCTAAACCAGCTGGTGGCAGTCTGTTTGGAAACACAAACCAAAACTCTAACGCGGGTGGGTCATTGTTCGGTGGGAACATCCAGCAGGGCAATGCCGGAGGCTCTCTATTCGGAAGTACGAACAACAACCAGAGCCAGCAAAACCCTGGATCGAGCTTGTTTGGCTCGCTAAATTCGAATCAAGGCCAGCAGCAAAATGCCCTGTCTACTAGTCTTATTGCTGCACCATATGGCAACGAACAGCTCTTCTCTAGTCTTGCAGCCCCTTCGCCACCAGTTGGTCCCCTGGCTACACCACTCAACGGTGCCAAACCACCTGCAAGAAAGACGAACAGCCTTCTTGCATCCTCTCGCCTGGGCAGTCCTGCTTACAACACTCCTAGAGCTGGTGGCTCGTTTGGAAGGTCAGGTTACGGCTTCAGCTATAGTACTTACGGCACACCAAGCTCAGTCTCCAGTTTCTCTGGCAGTCTGACGCCAGGCGCACAGTCACTACTCAAACCAACTGGCAGCCTGGGAAGTGGCCTCAGCCAAAGACTGGGCCTCACCAAGAGCGCGTCGATGAATAGCCTTAGAGGTGATAGTGACAGTGGCCGGCCAAGTTTGTTGAATTCTACGCCTAACGCTGGCTCGATTAGAAGATTGAAGATCGATAGGAGCCTCAGGATGGACCTCTTCTCTCCAGTCTCGGCCACGTCACCTGCGACTAATGGTGATGCTGATAACATCGCTCTAGGCCCGGGGCCAAGTGGTCTCAAGAAGTCGGTCAGTTTCGACAGGAATATTCGCCAGGATGGACCGCCAGGGAATGGGGTCAGCTCTCATGGACAAGAGTCCAATGCTGCCCCAGACACATCAAATGCCTTGGTGCGCACTGATTCTCCTACTGAAGACGCACCGCGCACGAACGGCACCCTAGCGACCGTCGATGAAGATGCCACTCCCCAACCCAAGAAGACTGCGTCACCACCGGCACAGGGAACGCCAGCTGCAGGTGAATATTGGAGTGAACCTACTATCAGGAATCTCAAAGCCATGAGCCGCTCGCAATTACAACACCAGAAGTTGTTCACTGTTGGGCGAGACAATGTTGGCAAGATCGAGTTCCACAACCCCGATCTCTCATCGATCGACTTCGACAACCTCTTCGGCAAGATCATAATTCTTGACAAGGCTCATGCTACGGTATACCCCGACAATACCACAAAGCCTAAACAAGGGTTCGGCCTCAATGTACCTTCTACCATCTGGTTACAAGGTGTTTGGCCAAAGAAGAACAAGAATGCTGAGGCTCTCAAAGGAGAGAACATTCCAAAGCCAGTGCTGGAGAAGCATTTGAGACTCCTGAAGAAAGTCGGTGGCACTAAATTCCTCAACTATGACCCGAAGCGGGGCGAGTGGAACTTCGGAGTTGACCATTACACCACCTACGGATTCGAAGATGACGACGAAGATGGGACCATGCATGATGTTGAAGAAGTGGCTAGCTCACCTCTGAACGGGACGCCCGAGAGACCTGGCGATGTCGTTATGGATAACGACCTGACTAGTCAGAGCTTTGAGACTAGAACTAGCCAGGAAGGACCAGAAGAGGATACGTTTCAATTCAAAATCGAGCGCTCCAGGCTCGGTCAGTCCGATCGATCCTCTATCCACTCGACTGCCGTACCTGGCGGGTTTGCAGCAGAACATGGCAACACCACCTATGACTATGATGACTACTCTGCAGATGAGAGCATGGACGAGATTCCAGCTATCAGCCATCACGGTTTGACGGCTGATGCCCTCGTTGAGGGTATCGAGGATCCCTTCATTGAGTCTGCAGTTGCAGGTGGTGCTGTTAGAGAGCCGTCTCCAGACGCCATGAACAGGTACCGCAGCAGTCTCATGCAGGAAGATGAACTCATTCCTGCGGACGAGGAAGACGCTCACGACGTTCCAGGTTCCTTCCGTAAGGAGATTGCGATGCCGAAGAGCATTCTCAAGCACTCCGTCATTGCTCCATTATCATTCGATGAAGCTTGGGAAGAGAAACTCCAGCGCACCATGTCTCCCAAAAAGCAAGCAAGAAATCGACACGAACTTCGAGATCTGCAGCGCAGCGTATTAAGGCCAGAAGATGCCCAACGACACGCAGAGTCACCATTCAAGAGAAATCTGTTTGCACAGAGTGCAATTAGCCAAAGCCAATTTGGTCAGAGTTATCTTGCCACTAAGTCAGCGACCAAGAGCGAACTCGGCCAGAATATCAACGACGACGGCGATTTCAAAAAGAGTCAAGCATTCAAGACTAGCATGGACATTATGAACAGTTTGTGGGCTCAAGAGAAGAGCACGGGGAGGAAAGCTGCTGCTGATAAGGTATGATGCTAAAACGACATGCAAACTGTGTTTCTGCCCCCCAAAAATCACCCCCTTATCTGCATTCGTACGCCGAGGATCGTCCCTTGCGAAAAAAAAAGAGAAAAAAAGCACATGAACATCAACGCAAAGCTTGGATAAGGTACTTCATTGGGCGTTCCGTTCTATCACCCACCTTTCCATCATGAAACCGCCTCCACCTTTACCCAGACCGCAATGTACACGTTAAATAGAACACATAGCTGAGACTCAATCGCAGTTCACATTCCCCAACAAACGAGCCCGCGTTTCTACTTCCAAAGATGCCACAGCTGAGGAGGCTGCTTTCCTGTCGACCGTCCCACCTTCCTTTGCTGCCGACGGCACGCTGGTATACGAAGCAAAATATCCTGCTACGAATCTTCGCGGCTTTACGATCCCACTTCAGCCGGTTGTGGGAGAAGGAAAGGATGTTCGATTTGCTAAGTTTGAGCCAGCCATTGACATCCATTCTCCCAACTTAGCTGTTCAGAAGGATGCAAGCGACGTGACTGAAGAGAAGGGGATGCCTCGCGCATGCCCACCAACAAACTTATCATTTGCAACACTGTCTAACGCTGTCGCTGGTGGCTCTGGACTTGCGATAGTTGAGTATAGAATATGGAGACTATGTTCAGTCCTGTTTGACGACCTAGCTGTGGTTGGAGAGAAGTTCACCGCTGGAATGTCCAGCGAGCAGATGGCGCAATATGAGCCATGGATTAGACGTGATGCTCTGAAGGACCTCTGGGCGGAGCTCACTTCGCCGTCGGTAGAAGCGCGTGCAACGGCTGAGAGCATTCCAGACGTGAAAGCATTGCTACTGCTGACCACTAATGATATCGAAGGTGCATGTGAGGCATTGACTGCTGGTAGACACTTCAAACTTGCTACGATGATCGCTCAGATTCCCCACGCAGCAAGGGGCCAGATGGCCAATCAGATCAGCGCCTGGTTAGAGAGGAATGACTGGAGCGATATGAGTCACGCCACCAGAGCTCTGTACTGTGTTTTGGCCGGAGAATTTGGTCGAGTGAGTGGCAAGGAGAATACTGCGCAAGAAAACCGAGTCTTTCCGTTCAGCATCTCAGAAGAATTTCGTCTTGATTGGGAACAAGCTTTCGGGTTGAGGCTGTTTTGTGATGATGTTCAGTCGATTGAAGACGCTGTCAAGTCGTACATGGAAGATGTCACCTCTGGCAAGGAAGTCGTACCACCGACGTCAGTAGTGTCTGGCGTTCCAGGCAGCAAACACCAGGACACACTTATACAGCTTCTCCGGCTCGCTTGCAATGGATCTGGAAGTGGAAACGTTGCTGAATTGCTGGATCCGATTACCGTGTCTGGCAGTGCCAACAACTCTCGTTTAGCTTGGCAGATGGCTACACTTCTGAAGTCAACTTCGACAATTGACGTGCCAGATCAGATTGTCGATAAGCTCACTCTAGACTATGCTTCGGAACTCGACACGGCTGGCTCTTATATAACCGCCTCGTGGGTTCTACTGCACCTATCTGAGGCCAGTGACAGACAAGCAGCCATCCAGTCTTTACTCGACCGCAACAGTGCCAAGATCCCTGAGCCTGTTGATGCATCGGATGACATTGGCAGCAGCACGATGCCAACAGACCCAACTGACTTCGACGTCCTGGTCCACCAGAATGGTATCCCGGAAGGTCTGATCTGGATTGCCAAAGCCCTTGCAGCCGCATCAGTGTTCCAGGACCCATACCTACAGGCCACCTACCTTCTCAACGCAGCAACACGCGGCCAACCTCAAGCCATCGAGGAAGCACACTCTCTGCTCTGCAGCACTGTCGGGCCTCAAGCTATCATCGAAGAGGAGTACGAGCCGCTTGCCGCACTCCTCGAACGCTTCGACCAAGCCTCAACTGATGCACACCTAGACGCGTGGGAAGCGGGCGGACAGGTGTATGCAGACTTCGTGACATTAGTCCAGATGCACGCGCGCGAGCTGCATAGCCGCAACAGTGCCTTGCTCTTACAGCGTCTGCAGCGTGGCTTGATACAGATGGAGCGGGCGCGTGGTAAAGTCGGAAAGCAGCAGAATCAGCAACAACATGTAAGCCTGATAGAGCGTGTGGCTCTTAGCGAAATGGTACGGGTTGTGGATGAGATTCTTAAGGAGGTGGAAGGTGAGGGTGCAGCATCTACTGCCAAACTCGGCCAGCATGTAGAGGAGTTTTCCGGACGTGGAGCTGCGCTCTGGAGAGGATATCAGCAGGCTCTTCTGGGAATTGCTTAGGAGGTGCTCATTGAACTGTGAGGTTGATCTCCATTCAATATGGATGTGGGAGGCTGCAAAGCAATGAGGTGGAAAGGGCATGCACGATTTGTACACTAGACAGCACTGTGTTTTCTGCACCAAGAACATACTTCCTTTCTTTAACCATTTGCTTCCGTATACCTTAGATAATTTGACACAATGTAGATTTTATGCGGAGGCATGAGTACAATATTCGCGGATTCGGGTGCACAAGCACTATGAGTTAAGTTTGTATCTTTTGCGGTCTGCTCAATGCACGATTTGATACAATCCAGTAGGACGTGCTCACATAGTATTCTTGACAGTGTATTTTAAGTCGCTCAGTCCAATGCCCCATCAAAAGCTCCCTCCTCTGAACTGATCTACAATGCCACCAACGAAGCCTCTTCGTCTAGTCGTCTCGCCCTGGTGCTGCTGTGTAGGATCTGTGCTCTCCATGCCAGTCGCCCTGCCAGCTTCGCCTTCCATCCGCCTCCTCAAGCTATCGTACCGCTCCTTCTGTTCACTACCACCCACCGCCCAGGCAGGAACCCTCCATCTCGTAGCGCCAGGCAAGATCTCGCGGCGGTAAGCAACTCCCACTATCCAGCCCACACCAGCAGCAATGGCAGATCCAGGCAGCTGAGAGAGGGCCAGCTGGGCCGGGAGGAGGTAGGAGAAGGATTTGGAGGTGAGGTTCAAGCCATACTCTTGCCGCGGCGAAGTTGAGGCGCCGAATGGGGTGATGCGGTACTTGTAGCTCGATGGCACGGCGGCCTGGAACTGAGCGAGGAGAGCGAAGATGACAGCCGTCGGGCCGGCCGGGAGGAAGTCGACCATGCCTGCGGTTAGAGGCCGGACGAGGAGGGCGACGACCAGAGGTGGGATGAGAGTGGTGTAGGGAAAGGTTGAAAAGAGGTAGGACTAGATGTAGATGAAAAGAATTCACTTGCCTCGTCAGCCTATCTTTCCTGACCAACTCAACTGGATACTGTGGTGTAGAGGGAACTCATACGGCGAACTTCCTACTGCCCCACATCCGCTCTACGATGCGCAGCTGGTACAGCGTCATGGCTGCGAACAGCACCTCTGTGGAGTTGGTGTAGCATAGCTGCCAGGTGAGCAGGCGCCAGAATTGGAGGTAGTCGACCAGGTGAGGCCGCACTTGGATCCAAAAGTAATACTTGGTGTCCGTAAGGGTCGCAAGGAAAGAGGTGACGACTATGCCGATGATGAGGTTGCGGGATACTGGAGCATTGGTGAAGCCCGAAGCGAGCATTGTCGCGGTAGGGTCTGGGTATCCGTGACGAACGAGCGAGTATGCTGAGCAGCTTGCAAAAGATGGCTATGTCGAGGCGTGTGAGTGAGAATAAGAGCGCTATATACACATGACGATGGTAGGCGTGGTGATCTGACAAAGATGGAGCAATGTTCGGACGAAACAGCACATGCACGAACTGTTACCTTGGTATGCGAATGATGGAGTTTCTATGATATGACGAGTATGGGGAGATCAGCAACCAATGACAAGCGTTCGCTCGGCTGTCAGCTCACGGCGGCTTCGGCCCGGCGGGTGATTCCACACTTTCGCCTATTGAACCGGACGTTAGCAGGACAATGAAGACGCCTGCTTTGCAGAAGACCTCGCATAGAGGCTGCTGTATAAGAAGAGCAATGACATTCACTACTTGGGTCATGCGACTAGTGGTCTCTTTGTAGTGTGCGCAGTAGATGTCGTGCCGAATATATATTTGGCTGCTCCTATTCTACCAGAGGCTGTACAGATCAGATAGTTCACTTCATGCATGCACTCAGCCGCGGCGTGGCTTAGGCACAGTGGCACCACCAATCATGATATTGTATTGAGCCTCTCCAGATTTCATCTTACCTATTCGTACTTTGTGGCATTATCCCCCTCTTCCAGCCTGAGGATTCCAACTCCCAACACTGTTTCATTTGTTGTTCCTTGTTGCCTGGTTGGACGGAAACGCAGTGATGGAAGCGAATTGATCGCAAATGCGGCCCACGCCCCTTCGCCATGGTTAGCCTATCACCACGCTCTCGCGACTCGCTTGAATTCGACGAGCCAGACGCCATTGATCCGCGTCTATCATTAATCTCCTCCCTTAGCCACGACTCGGGTTTCGACGAGTTGGATTTTGTGCGCGATCTCAAGCCTTTCGCGGGAACTCCAGACCTTTCGTCTTCACGAAGAAGATCTCGTGTTCGCAGAGCGACTGTCGAGCTCCAATCCGCGCGTCCCTTTCGCTACTCCTCTGTCGCAGATGGAGATATATTCAGATTAATGGTGCTGTATCCCGCAACTGGTTCGGCACCGGTCAGATGCAGGCTCATCCGCAGCTCTGTCAAACGCTCCTCTCACGATCATACGTGTCTTTCGTACTGCTGGGGCGAGTCCAAGCGAGACGAATATATCCTCATCTGCCTCAACAAAGATGGGGAATACTTCAAGCTCCCTGTCACTCGGAATTTGCATCGTGCATTGCTCAGCCTGAGAAAGCCTACCTCTAATCTACTCCTCTGGGTCGACCAGGTTTGCATCAACCAGCAACATGACCTTGAGCGAGCGCATCAGGTCTCCATCATGCGACATATCTACATGTCTGCTAGGGAAGTCATTGTCTGGCTTGGCGAGGAAGATGCGCGCAGTGACAAGCTATGCCAATATGCTGAAAAGATGAGGCGAGGAGAGGACGGGAGGAGGTCAGATCTCAACCGCATCCTTCCAGCTCGGCATCTTCAAGACGCCCTCAAAGCTTTGCTATCTCGACCATGGTTCTCGCGAGTATGTATTCCACTTCACGACGATCCTGCTGCATTGAAGGACGTCATTTCGATCGAACGGCTGAAACTAACCACTCCGTTGCACAGTGTTGGGTGATTCCCGAGGTGGCTCTGGCGCGACACTGCATTGTGCAATGTGGCGCATCATTCATCACCTGGGCCAACCTCCTACGTCTGATCCGTGACGTCCCGATGCCAGCGACCTGTGGCTTCGACAAGCAGACATGTCTATTAGGAAATCCGCGCCAGCGAATAGCAATCTTGTCTGAGATGGCGCAAGGCCATAAACATAGTAAAGCGCATACTGACATTGCTCAGCTCCTCATCCTCGCAAAGGCCAGCGCAGCCACGGATGTTAGAGACAAGATTTACGCATTCTATGGCCTCACGCACATCACTACCTTTCCAGACTATGCCGGCGGACCTGAAGCGCTCTATGTTGACATAGCTGAGATGTATATCAATGCCATTTTGTACGAGGAAAGCTACGCGAAATGGCACTCCCTCGGCGATGAGAAGCGCAATTTTCAACTCATGTCCATCATATATAGCGCAGGCGCTTTGCACCAAAACTTCCGCGCCCTACCATCGTGGGTTCCAGACTGGACATACACCTGGCATTTGGCGCCTGTGTGGTGCAAGACATCCAGTAAAATCTCTGCTTCGCTGACAACTCACAAATCGACATCATCATCCCTCTATCGGCGGCGAGCAGGGCCAGTCCTCCGCCCAGATACATTCCGCGCAGGCGGTAAAAACATCCATACCTTCGAACTGCTTGAAAGTAGTGCCAGCATGAGCAGCTCCACAAGCAGCAGGATGGGTCGGAGGCTCGCTGTGTCCGCAGTAATCCTCGACACTATCCAAAGCGTCAACGAGACCTCACCGCCAGCAACTCCAGGCAAGAATGCGAGCTTCTGCAGCGACGACGAACATGACGAGTTCGATCGACTCACAATTACATCTTCAAACTCAAGCACCTCACCACCGCTGGACCTGCACTCACCGGTATTGCGCTACGGCCGTACCTCTTTCGAGACCAGCACAGGGTACACTGGACTCGCGGAACCAGGTGTCAAAACTGGGGACGTAACCGCCATTATTTTGGGTGGAGATGTCCCAGTCGTGCTGAGACGTGCTGACAACGAGCCTGTGCTTCATTCTCCAGTCTCAACCTCTAGGGAGATCGGCGGCGAGCAGCCACAGAGCTCATACGTGCTCCTCTGTGAATGCATCATTGACAGCCCTAGTATTATGGAGGGAGGATACCTGTGGGATGCGTTCGACAAGGTCGAGGACATCGTCTTGGTTTAAGGCTCATGAATTGGATGGGTGCGGTGTAAGATTATAGTCGCGGGATAGTGAAGGCGTTATGGTGGCACAGCATTTGTCCGTTCACCTGCGCAGCTCTTGTAAGTTCAAATAGCACTCGGAGCAGCTACCTCGCATTTTTTTGAGACGCTGGCCATGTCCTAGCGTTAATACGACAACGATGTGTCATATGACAACGATCGATGTGGTATTATCGATCGCAATGAAAACAGGGTACGGTAAACGGCGTCTTTGTGGAGGGGTTGATCTGAAGTTTAGCGAGGCGTCTAAGGGGCGGTACTGATACTTGGCAATCGATTTCAGGAGGGATGAATTTTGTAGTAGAAAAGCTTTGCAAGATACCCAGTGTGAAGACATGAAATCTCATGAAGGAATTAGAGGACTTGACTATCCCAGCAAGACGTCGGTTCAAATTGCATTTCGATCGTTTCATTTCAAGCTTTTAGCTGTGACATAATCCATATATTCCAAGAGACACATCTGCAGAATACGATGGTATCTTTTGAACGCCTACGCCATGCTGGAAAGAATCACAGGCCTTTTTCAACCTTGAAGATAAAGCTTTTACATTTAGATCTTGATGGCGTTATCAAGGACCTTCTGCTTCTTGGCCTGCTTTGCGTTTGCCTTGGCACCCATGATGCCACCACCCCAGTGGCGCTTGGTCTCCTCGGTCTTCTCGAGGTAACCGGTCTTGACAGCATCAACAACCTTGCTCAACTCTGACTTGTCCTCAGAGCGAACTTCGGTGATGGCAAGTACGGCGGCAGTCTGGAGATAATTAGCCTGGAGACTCAATTGCAACGAGTAGGTAATCGTGAAAAACACACCTTCTTGTGGACGACGGTTCCGAGTCTAGACTTGCCCTTGACGATGGCGTATGGGACACCCATCTTTCTGCACAAAGCCGGCAAGAAGATGACCAACTCAATAGGGTCGACATCGTTGGGGATGAGGACCAAACTTGGCTTCTTGGCCTCAATCAGAGCAACGACATGGTTGAGACCATATTTGACAGCGTAAGGCTTCTTGCTGACATCCTCCTTCTTCTTGCCCTCGCTGACGGCGGTGGCTTCCTTCTGTAGGCGCTCCTTCTTCTCAGCCTTGCTCTCTGGACGGTACTTGTTGAGCAGCTTGAAGACTTGGGCAGCGGTGTTGCGGTCGAGAGTGTTGGAGAACTGAGCAATCGCAGGGGGGACCTTGAGGCGAATGTTCAAGATCTTGCGTTGACGCTGCAGACGGACATACTCTGGCCACTTCACCATACGCGAAAGATTGCGTCTTGGCTGAATATCCTGGCCGATACCGAAGTTGCGAGGCTTGCGCTCGATCAGGGGGTTCTGAAGCACTCCGTTAGCCACAATGGGGGATTGAGTGACAAGGGATATCAACAACAATAGAGTACGTACCTTTGGAGCCTTCTTGGAGGTGCCCGCCTTACCCTGAGGGAAAGGCGCGGGGGCCGCCTTCTTGGAGGACTTTGGAGGCTATCATTGAGACGAAACAGTCAGTCAAGCTGTTTCTTCTCTAAAGAGTCTGCCACTTGAAGTGAACAGCTCAAGCCATATGCTGCTGCATCTGATGCAGACAGCGCTGTCACGCTCATCTTGCAGTGTGTGAAAGCACATGTGCAGAGTATGGCGGACATTTGGGTTCCATTGCTATGGCATACCCAATACGACATGCGCAATGTACGGAGGCACATGGCTAGATAGTTGCCGGTGTGATGCTTACCATGTTGGCAATATTGACGTCGAACGAGTGCTGTTCTTGACGTTGTCGTTCAGGTAGATTCCTTCTACTCGCTAACGAAAGAAGAGAAATCTTTTGGAGAGCGCAACTTTCGCGAACAAATCCTGAGTGCGCAGCGGTTCGGGATTTGCCGTGTGCCGTCGCCAAGACTTTAACAGTCTGGAGTTAACGCGTGACTGTTATGTGAAAACCCCTAGAGCAGTTTTGCTTGGGTCTTTTTGGTCTGATATCAGAGATAGCAGATGTTGACCCACATGTATATCTGCTCCTTACCTGCGCTTTGGAATGGCCTTGTGTTAAGCATCTTGGCATGTGGTTTTATCGCTCGTATTGAAACATAGGGTTCATGATGTGCTTTGAATGTGGTAAGATAATCACACACCATGATTGCACACAATATCAATTCCAGGCTATGTCCAAGACCAAACTCGTCAGCCTCCTTTCCTACAGAGCTTTGTTGCAATCAAGATGAATTTCTGCCGTCTTGATGTGGTCGCATCAGTCTCGAGGATTTGCCAAGTGTAGTTCCATACCCAAGTTTTTGGTTACATTATCAACGTTATAGCTACGACGCAATTGCTTTCTCAAAGGCATTAGTCTCATATGCAGCATCTTGCAAGCTCAATTTAGGAAAAAAATCATTGCCTGAATCCCAACATGGCGTGCGATGTCAACCACTGGCTATGACTCACTGCCGCCCAACTCTCTCGGACCGGTTTAATTAGGCTTCATCATCATTCTGATACTAACTAACGCTTCGTCATGGATGAACGGCCATCGTAGGCAGCATCATTTTCATTGTCGTGCATTCAAGGGTCGCCTGGCTCAGATATCTATAAGACCCTCATATTCAATTAATTTTGCCAAAACAAGGTTGCTGAAAGCGATTCGGTAACGTTCACAGAGCTAAGAATTGTCTTTCAGAACGAACCATCTGCGCATTTGCTCTTGATCATGTATTCCTATTGATGTACATATCGCGAGGGTAACGGAACTTGGGTGGGATGATGCATAGATATGTAGTCAACAAAGTAATTATGAGATTTGCGTTATATAGCTGTCGAGGTGCTCG
Organism: Polychaeton citri CBS 116435; assembly: GCA_010093785.1. Classification (NCBI taxonomy): domain Eukaryota; kingdom Fungi; phylum Ascomycota; class Dothideomycetes; order Capnodiales; family Capnodiaceae; genus Polychaeton; species Polychaeton citri. The sequence continues at coordinate 21,418 of MU003871.1, forward strand.
GCACTCAAGTGTTGCTCCAAAGTGAAATCATGACTCCGTTGAGTATTGAAGGCATAATCTGTCGACACTGCCACCTCCTGCCAGAGGACGGTACGCACACATGGGTGATCAAGCGGTTTAGCTCAGGAGTTCCTCACTTTCGAAAAGAAACGCCAACTACATTGTGTACTATTACGGCACGAAAACTCGGAATAAGAGAAAGACTAGCGCCATAAGTTCCAACCCTGGTACTGCACTAGGCATCTTTGAACTTCGGTTCGTCGAAAGACGTAAATCAGTAGCACCTCATAACGAGAAGTTAGCGCCGCAGTATGAGACGCCCGCGTACTAGAAGGTGAGACGACAATTGCCGGTGGTCTCCCCTGTCTATCCTCTGCCTCTGGTCATGAAAGAAGTGATAGCTTCTCAGCTTCACTTTATGTCAATTTTTCGACCTCCCTCTCGAACCATTTATACGACCTTTGACCCAAGTACTCCCTTGACTCAGCTCTAGGATTTGGTAAGTCCGGAAAATACGAAGCTCGAGTTACTCCGGACTCAAGTCAAGGGAACAGTTCCCGTAATGAACAGTGTGATAGGTCCATACATTTGCCCCTCGCTTTGTTAGTGTAAGTAGTGTAACACCGCTGCGTCAAAGTCCCTAGCCCGTTGTCTGATAAGCATCGCCAGAGATAAGTAATCATATATAGCTAAGATATCTCTACTGGATGGCGTAAAGAGCGGCGACTCAGAGACTGGCAGGTTGACCTGAGGAGTACAGCTTCATAACGCTAGGCCACACAGCTGCCTCGACACAGTCTTCTCGAGATCGTACGAGACACACGATTAAATCTCGAGTGGGTCATGCTGAAGCCATCATGTGAAGCTGCAATGTCTCTTCACTGCCCTGTCACGGCAGCAATGGCGAGTTCGTCAATACGTTTCTTATACACGCTCATAGCATGCGCAGCGATATCTCCAAAAATGACTTCACGCAGTTGCTGATCGCTCGTGCTCACCGCTTCAGTAACTGGGCGACCCTGCTGCTTCTGGAGAGATTGTTTTTCTCGTAGTAGAACAAGCCTGCCAGCGTTCGAGAGTGTAGCTGGTGGCACAGGCCACCTAGGGAGAGCGACAGGAGGTCTCGCTGGTAGAGGCGGTGGCAGCGCAGTGCTTTGCAACTTCTGCTTTGACATCTTCGCCACTAAGGATTTGCTTGAGGCCTTTGGAGATGACTGGGGTGGATGTGAAAGAGATGCATGTTGGATGCGACAAGCCGATTGTTGCTTCGGTGCTGGCGCCGCCAGCAGCCTCGCTACAGAACCAACGTAAGCTTTATCTGAAAAGCGAGTGACCAGATCTCCTTCGTTGATGAAGCTTAGGAAGACACTCTTCTCGAATCGCTTTCCAGCGGGTTTCTGCAGTGGTAAGAACGACACTGGCGGTGCGCCAAAGGTGACGCAGTGGACGCGTTTGAAGCAGCCTGTCAGTATACTCAATTCTGATTCGATGGTGGTGGAGAGCATGTGCATGAAAAGGAGCGCGGCTACGGCACCACCTGCTGAGTGCCCGGTAATTAAGAGGGAGCTGCTTGCTCGAGATGGATCCTGCTCGAGCAGATGGCGCAGTCTCGCAGCAACAGGAGCAATCATGGACCGTGCAACGGAGAGGAAGCCAGCATGGCATGCATTGCCTGCATCGTCAAGAAAGCCATTCGGTGCAGTCGGTGCAGGACGAAGGTTCACAAGCCAATCGATGGCATTTAACTGTGAGCCTCGAATCGCAAAGACAAGCAAATTCTGGTCGTCAATTGGAGAGCTCTTCAACACCATCGCCTTAGTTCCCTGCCGCCAGTCGGCATCTATGTAGTCTTCTCTCTCGCCACTACGAGGGCGCTGGTACACATCCTGCGAAGCACGAGCAGCCATACATAGGAGCCGCCAGGTAGGCATGTAGACGGTAAGCGGTGGGAGATGCGGAGGCAGACGGGAATTGGCGTACATCCAGCTTTTGCCTGTACCAGCAGGCTCTAGCCTCGGTGCTTGATGCCTTGCTGAAACGTCGAGTGACTTCGGCTGTGGGTCTTCATCAATTTCGGTACTCTCCTCCCATGGAAGTTGCCTTAGGTAAGGCTCCAATTCCTCGTCTCTGCCATCATCACCATCCACCCTGGATACTGCCTCGTTCAACCTTGCTGCGATTCTATCGCAAAAGGCAGCACCTTGATTCATGGATCTCGCTATCGGGCAATCATAGTTGCCAGAAGACGTAGGCCGCACTGAAGCTAGCTGCGCACTCTCCTGCCATGGGCAAATACCACCAGGCTGCGAATGCGACTGCAATGTATGATATACACGATTGCCTGACTGCTGGTACGGATACGACTGGTACTGCGGTATTTGCGCAGCGCTGCCGCCATTATAGTTGGGTCCAGCATACGGTTGGTATGGTGGAGGTGGAGTTTGGGCAGCAGGAATACCAAGAAGACCACTGACGCAGTTCGGCACTGCTTGTCGGACTATTTTGTCACATTTCTGCTCCCGTTTTGCGTTTTTGCTATGTTTGTCGCGCACATAGACAACTGATAATGGCACTGGTAACACCATTGTTCCTACATGCAGTGCACCCTGTCGATCGTTCGAGACTGTAAGTCGCAGTAATCAGTGGGGCTCACCGTAAAGACTGCGAAGATGTGCGAACCTTCTCCCGCCAGTCATGAGGAAAGAAGAACTCGATATAAATGTAGACACAATTCAGGCGACGTGCTCCACAAGCTCCGTGTGCAACGTTCAAGGGTTCAAAGGAGCGCGAGAAAGTGGTACAAGGCAAACACTCAAGGGTTTCTATTAATCGACCACATGCCCTCCCGGAATGAGATGGGCCCGCATGCACATCAACTGCACGACTCAGCCACAATTGACAGGATCTGCCCTGAGGCGGCTTTGAAACGCACCACTAAGAAGGTCAAGCTCAAAATGTCGCGAATTCGGTTCACCTTCTTCCGCTCGATTCGTCGTCGTCTCCGGCGTTTAGATCTGCAGGCAAAACGTCAGGTTCGTAGTTTCATTGGCTACAAAACATTGCCTTTCCAGACATAGCCTTCTGCCATTGCTGACGGGCAGCTGTAGTATCCACAGTGTACGACAACGCAACAAGTCATAAGGCTTTAGCTACTTGGTTGGGCTATGTCTGCCTAGCGTCAACAAGATGTCACCGCTAATATTCTATAGCTAGTAGTGCAATGGTAGTACGTGTCCATCGATTCCGTGTCAAATCAAAATAGAGATCATGATAACACGAAAGAAAACGTTGACACTTGCTAGGGCATCCTGCGAACCAACGCCTCGCTAACATCGAGCACAAACATGCCAAACGAAAAACCTCTTTGCTGTTTCAGCTCACGCAAGCAACATTTGACTTCCTGATAGCCTTGCCACCTTGGATAGCCTCCACCTGTACACACTTATACCCATCAAGTTCAAACTTCGTCTCAAAACCCATCTTCTTCGCGACGCCAACCTTCTGCAGCCCAGTGTCGCTCTGTCCAGCGTACACTGCCCAGTCTTCTACTTCCGTAGCCCCATTCCAGCTCACGTAGCAATGGACCTTGCCATGTTCAGACCAGGAATCGCTTCTTGCCTTCTCCACGGCAAGGTTTGGGTCCCAAAGTGCAGGGGTTGCATGCCACGTATCTTTGAAGACGCGGTAACTCTGCACCGACTTCACAGCGCCGAACTGGGCTTGCCAGCGGAGGTCATTGCCTTCAGACGCTGGGCCGTACTCACGCGCGATAGGCAGGGAACCGTAACCCATGAACTGGTTGCCGTTGCCTAGATTTGCAGTGTATGATCCCTGCGTCCCAGCGAAAAGAGGTTCTGAGGGATCCGTGAGCCTGCGAAGCAGAGTGGGTGGATGTGCAGGATTGGCAGGCAAGGGAAGGTAGAACATCAAGCCTTCGGTCTGCGTGTGCTTGTTTTCCTCGCCAGCGACCTTGTTGTTGAAGAGGCTAATTGCCATGCCCTGCTCAGATACGTTGTGTGCTCGGGCATGATGCTGCCAGCGGAACTCTGCCCCAGAGGGGATGGAACCAAAGTCACCTCCGTTTACGCCGTCAAACTTCCAGATGATATGGCCATCTTTGCCATCGATGAGATACATTGCCCAGTGGTGTCTTGCATTAACCAGATAGTTGTCGCCCACAAGCTGGACAGAGTTGATGTGGAACCAGTCCCAAGGTGCGTGCTGGTCTGCTTTACCACCGGCATCCCAGCCCATACGTGATTCATCAAGAGAAAGCCAGTCAAGTGCTCTCCACTCGAACAACACCTCTTTGGTCTCGACATCGATTTCGAAGAACATACTATCAGAAATCCAAGAGTCGGTGTGTCCGCCCACCTTTGTGATATCGTACTGGGAGTTGTTGTAAGAGGACACCAGCATAGTGTTCCTCTCGGTCATCTGATGTTCGTGTAAGTCGATCTGCCCAAAGTTGGCAGGATCCATCGTATTGATCCCTAGATCTGGATTGATTGTGAAATTCTGGTATGTCTCATCGATGAAAGTGACAGTGCCCCAACGATGGCCCCAGTGCGTCCCCCTTGTGTTACAGCCATTCCAGTAAGTCAGATGGGATCTCCCATTGTACATCTGCTTGCGAAAATCGGACATGCCAGAGACCTGTTGACGACATGCACCAAAGCCAATCTCCTCGGTTGCATATACAAGTTCACCATCAGACGTCATAATGAAGCCGGTCCCCGACAGTTCCTCCGTGCCGTCGACGCCGTTGACGTCTGAGGGCGTGACGAATATATATCCATCAGCGAGTTCCTTGTTATGGTCACGATGGGTGATATTCAGATGTGGTGGAGTGTGAAGCGAGCTCTTGAACTCTCGCCAAGGCCAGACGACCGTTGAGTCCGAGGATATGTCCGTCGCATACTGAACATGGGTCTCACTCTTGATCGCTGGACCGGAAAGCGCTTGAAGGGAAGCACCAGCCCCGGTTACAGAATATTCCCACCTCATCAGGTTGCAAAAGTGAAAACCCACAAACACAAAAGAAAGAGAGGACGGGATTGAAAAGGTATGCTGCGACTGTAGTGATCAAAAGGCAGGGCGAGAGCAGATTCGTTGCAACAAAGCTGGCAACCAATATAACAGACCTCTGGATGTGACCTATCAGATCTCTCCTGCTCAGCAAGACAACGGGCTATATAGATAACCATTTGAAACTTAGCACCGTACAATTGGTCACATCATCTCTTATAGCAGCCCTCCCCATTTGGGTCTGCGGCGATGACAGGACAGGAAAGGACACGGCAACAAAATTACGTGAGGGCCGTCACCTTGCCGCATCCTGCTCATTGCACTGTCACGTCTCATAGCACCTCACTCCGCCCCTCATTAGGGATTGCGAGATGTTAACTCCAACAAGCGAAGCATGTTTGAGGCGATAGGTGACACAGCGTCCCACATACCTTTAGTTTGAAAGCTGAGCCCCATCACTCTGTGAGAAAACAGCTAAAGTTAGCATAAGGGGAACCTACAGCCTTCTAGTAGCGAGCTGTTCAGGGGGCTGAGGAGCGATATCAGGCGAGGCTCAGCCCACCGTTCTTGAGACAATATGGGGAAGTGGCTATCGCTGTAGGAAGCACGGCCTAACACGACCGATAGCCGGGGTGGTTGGTCGCCCGCTCCCGCCCACCGTAATCATCATATCTGTCAGTCCGCTACCTCATATAATCTCGTAGTAAGCCTTCACCTTCAGCCTGACAAAAGCTCAACTAGAATGTAGACGTCTACCGGGAGAGGTGGAATGGAGTTGGCAGCCTGCCTGTACAACGTTTCACGTGTTGGCTTAGAACGAGGACTGCGTCACTGGAGGCCGTCACAAAAAGATTTGACTTCCGCACTTTTACTGTAGAATTGTCATGCGCTCAAGTTGATTCGGTTCATTCGATCAGCAATGCCCAAGAATGTAGCCGCCTGTCTGTCTCGATAGTTCAATTTTGGAGGGTGTAGATTCCAAACAGTCGCCTACACCAACACAATACCTCTTCTTTGACTTCTGTTTGGTAGACATTCCTTGGTGATGTCGAGGTTGGCAAACATGACTGATAGGCACTGTCTACGGCTAGGTAGCTCTTACTTGAAGACCCATCTTTTTGCCGTGAGCATTCGGGATGAATGAGAAAGGCGTTGGATGAATTCATACACATCTGTGTATTACGCTAATATGAATCGAAGGTGCTCCGCCAGCAAGTGTGACTTTTTCATGAATGATTCCTCGTCATCGTCAGATGCTTCGCCTTCAGGAAAACCAGACCTTAGTATGCAAAATTGTGAACAGTCTCCCGAAACGAATGCCGTCATTGTTAGTGCACATACACCATCTCTAGGCAAAGTAACTCTTCCATAGAACGCCTTCGAGGTCTTCAAGTTGCTCGGGCTCGAATGCCTATAGATCAAAGTTAGTTATCTTAGCTCCACAATATCCTGAAGGGAGTCGAAATACGCGTCATACCTTCATATCGACATGCCAGGTATCTTGCCTTGTCTTCTTGAAGTCACTCAATATCGTCTTGACGCTCTTGCCCACAACGCCCGGGTCACCAGCAGCTCGAGCAGCGGTTGCCAAAACACCAGGGAGCCACTCCGGAGGCGGTGACGTGTACGGGAAGGCTTGGACAAGGGCACCCAGTCCCAACACTGCAGCATGACGGGTGAGAACGAGCTTGTTTTGCTCTGGTGTAGGTGTGCTCGTGCCACTGCTGGCTGCTGCCACAGCACCGTGTTTCCGGCGCGGTAGCGGGTTCTTGGCTAGCATTTCGGAGAACCTATGTTTGAGATCCTCAATGGCCGATTCTCGGAGGCTCACTGGGCTACAGCGGACCATGCCGGACAATGTTGTCGACGCACCAAGACGGACTTCAAGCTGAGGATCATGCAACATTTCACAAACACAGTCGAAGAGTTCGCGGGCTTGAGCAGCAGACATGATGAAAAGAAGGCGGAAGTAAATGACCTGGATATTGATGAGGACACGCAGGCGCTGGTGCCAGGACGTTGATGATCGGCCGATCTCAATAAGATTCTCAACAAATGCCTTGTCTTCGCCACGAAGATGTGGAATATTTGGTAGGTGGCGGAACACATGATATGCGAGTGACTGCAGTTCTGGATCCTCCTTTATATCCATCATGTGAAGCAACTGTTGCATGAATCCTTTTGGGAAGAATGGTACAAGTGTAGTACAGTCGGAGGACGATAAAGAAGTGTCCAGCCACAACAGCACTGTCTTGGAGGCCTGGGTGTATGGTGTTGGTGTCTGTGTACCCTGAAGTCTCTCGCGACGCCACTTCTCTAGACGCTCGAAAACATTGGTGACGATACTGCTGAATTCTTCTGTAGGTTGATACGGACGCGTTCCAATCGGTGATTCTCGCTGAGCCTCTAGCAATTCGCACACGTTCCTGTACGACTCGTGATATCTCGAGCGGAAAATTGTGGCCAAGGTACTGCCCATCACCTCTCTCACAGCTTTGTAGGGGTGGTCTATGTGCTCCAGGAGATTCTTCACAATTGGACGATGCAGCTGGAAATGCCATCCTAAACCAGAGATTGCAAGCTGCAGCAGTGTGATCTTCGAGCTTTCTTTGAATGCTGCGCTGGTATCTCTATCCAGCCGAAAGTCCGCGAGCCAGTCAAGAAGCGGCCATGCTCTGCGAGGATCCTTACCTCCAAAAAGCAGTGTCGTGAATGTTGACCAGTATGAGATATTCTCAGGCGTGAGACCGTCTTGGAAGATCCGTCTAATGATGGGGAAAGCGAATTCCCAAGCTTTCAAGCGTACTTTAGGTTCGAAGTCTTGCGAGCTGGTCAGTAAGGCGCCACAGATCTCACTCATCGCCCTGTGCTGATGCTTGTCGCTACCGTCACCGAACACTGCGCTCGTCAGATCTTTGAAGTCATCAAAGGTTGCTATTGCCAAACCATCTGCCATGAGATCGAGGGCGTACGATACCATCATGCAGGCTGACATGCGGAATCGATCTGATGCAGAGTCTCGTGGTTCTTGCTTCATGTATCCGAAGTATGTGCTCAGCCAGTGACGATCAATATTAGATCCTATCTGCTTTCGAATTCCCATTTCCACATCGTCATACTTTATGCTACTGGCGCCAGTCTTGAAGGCGCGAATCCTTGCAGTCCAAGCCAGCCAACCAGGATAGTCGGCGTCTATGTAGGCCTCGGCGTCTGGTCGCGCAAATTGCTCGAGATATCTGTTAGTCCATTGAGGATCGTCACGTTTGGTTGCCAGTGTAACTTCGTCAGGGTCGACCTGCTCGTCCAGAAGGTACTTCTTATAGTCGTGTCCTACAAGAGCACGGGTCTGCGTCAAAGCGCAGATAGCCATCAGTGCGTTTGCATACATCGTACGCAACTGAGGATGTGGATCAATAACACCTTTGACGACAAGTTCAAGCATGTCTTTGGATGCAATGGTCTCGAATCGATAGTCCAAGCCAATGACTATAACAGCTGTCCTACTTGCTTTCTTCCAATGGCTAGTTCTGACACTCTCCACAAGTTCAGATGCCAACTCGGTCTTCTTTGCTTCAATGACCGCTCTACGGCGCTTCAGTTTAGATCGCGTTGGCTGGATGAGCTTTTCGGCGTCCGCGGGTGATGCAGCAACGGTCCCTCCACGTACATGTCCGGTAATGCTCTGCGGTGGCCAGATCGCCTCCAGTATGGCCTCATCTAGGATGGCCATACGATCCATAGCCTTGACCATATCTTGGATTGTAAAGCTGCTGTTCCCAACAATCTTCTGGATACTGGGTCGGTCGACTTCGATCACACGAATGAAAAGTTTGATCATCTTTGGAGCGTAGTTCCAGTTCTTTCCGATGGGTTTCGCTAAGCTCCCAAAGAGCAAGGTATATAGAGCTCCTTTGATACGAGGATGGTCTGTCTTGTCGAGCGCGACATCCAAAGCATCAAGCAACGGAGGGATGATGAGTGGCTTAGCTCCAACCAGAGACTTTACTGCTTGTTCACCTGCCGATTGAGCGGTTCTACGCACATCAGTGTATGGCGACGTTGAGCTAAGTGCCAAATCAAGGAGGAGCTTCTTATCCAGGTCAGAAGCCGCTCGTGGATGCTCGTTAAATCTTAACCGCTCGAAATGATACAGATTTGCTCTTCTGATAAGCAATGGTCTTGGGTACTGTTTCCGCGTGCCGCTGAGCTTGAAGGGATGAATGTCCGCATTGAGTAAGCGAGTCAATCGGTCAAGAACATGTGCAGACCGCTCTATACCGATATCCACAAACCAAGACCTATACGCAGTGTATAGGCTGTTAAAGCATGGGACATCGTCTTCTTGATTGGCTACCAGAAATTCATGTACCTTATGCAAAACCTCTCCAGCCTCTCTACGAATGCCATGCACCCTTTCATATTGTGCACTGCCCACCTGGAGAGGATAGCCGGTTGGGTAGGTGAATGAACGCCTGACCTTGTCATCGTCTTGGTCGCTCGCGTCCGCTTCAATGTCGTCATCGTCCTCGACTTCGATGGCCGCATTGCCAGAGGGGTTTGGCGATACTGATCCATCAGAAGAGCGGAATAAGCTGGACATGCCACTAATGACCAGTCTCAACAACACTAGGTTCCTAGCCACCTCATCTGACCAGTCCTTGCCAGTACCGTCACGCTTAACGGGTGAATCACTAGAACAAAGCAATTGTAGACCGCGAATGGCGCGCGTGCTTTGTGCGTCAAACACCCTGATGGCAAAGTCGATCTCCTTCTCGCTAGGAGCGTGCCAGTGAACTTTTATGTCCCGAGGGTTTGTGAACGCACCCCAGTCTTTCGGTGTCAGACCTTGGTCGAGGACATCCTGTTCAAACAGCTTGTAGTCTGTGGCGTATGTGACAGTCAAGTTGAGAAGCAGATGGTGTATGAAGTTACTGACATGAACCAGTGGTATGCCTCTGCAGTGATCCTGCATGAAATGAGCAATGTCGAAGAGCTCGATCTGGAAATCAAGGACGTCACCGCCAACATGAACGACGCACATCGACAGCAGACTCACATGCCAGACAAGCGCCCTGTCCCTAGGAAGAATTTCAGAGCCCACAGTACGGGTGCTGCCAGCTCCATTTTCAGATATCTCAGTTCGTATGCTCGAAATGAGCTCTGGTAGGAGTCTGTGGAGGGCCTTCTTTGGATTGATCTTGACCAGAGCATTGCAGATAAATGCCATGGCGTCCCTAGCTTGATGTACAACATGATTGGTGATAAATTTTGCAATGTGCTCCAGGGCAATATCGTAGAGTTCCGGGCTCAAAGCGGCAAGCAATGGTGAGAATGCGGCGGGAAGTGTGTTGACGATGTTCTCTTCTGGAGAGCCGGACTTGACTCTTGCAGCATCTGGCAGGTTTTGAAGAAGTGTGAAAACACGACCGAGGAACGAAATGAGGAATTCAGCAAAGCCAGCCGTTGACGACTTTAATATTGCCTGCTCGTCAGCCTCTGACAACTCTTGTTCGTAGTCGACTTCCACAAGTGGACCCTCATGCTCAAACCGGCTGACTTGCTCAGTGATCCACTGCACTGCCAGCTCTGTACCCATGCCCAGACCTGGATCCGTGTCGCCATCTGGCATATCACTATCCCCATTTGCCGGTGCATTGGGTTGCTCCTTCGTGAGATCATGCAGAGGTATGCAGTAACAGACTCCCTGAATGAATGAGAGAGAGTGCAAGGTTTTGTCTAGATCATTAGCGTCAACGCCGGGGAGAGCGAGACCGAGCAGCGTGGTAAGATGGCACCGCCATCCCTTCGTGCGGGCCATGATACGGCTTAGCTGTTGCAGGGCCCTGATGCTGCTGGTTGTTCTGTGAACTTCAACCAAGCCTTGCATGGCAGGATAGATGCGCTGGAGAGCACCAGGCAGCATGAGTGATGGTTCAAGGTAGCTAAGGGATTGCAAGGCGCTGAGACTGTAATTCATCGCGGTACCAGACTTCGCGTAAATCCCCATGAACACCACATCTCGCATGCAAAGCACAAACCGGCGCCGCACTGCTGGTGTCAGTCTGCGGTCTTGGGGGATGGAGTACTCCCCCGAAGCCTCGCGGTTCCAGCGCATTACGAAGAAGTCCGCCAGATAGTAGACCAGCTGTGACAGAGGCTTGGTCCACGAGCCGGAATTGGAGGGGTGGAAGAACGTCTCGATGCCCTGCAGAAGGCCTTCAAGCTGGTGCATGATGGAGTTCTGACCCTTCGACTCCTCCAAGCACTTGGGAGACAAGCTCATAACAACCCATCGCGCAATGCTGTGGCTGACTGGATGTCTGCGTGGATCTCTGTCCAACACAACAGCCATCCCAGCACCTAGGTCCACTGAAGAGCTATACGGGGTGGTCGCTTGACCCACGGGTATCTCTAGAAGTCGTAGGATGGCCGTGAATATGACTTTGCTCTGCGCTTCCTCAAACAGACCCCAGGGACCAAATTGCAAATGTTCCGCTCCTAAGCAATCCCTCGCGAGCCGACCGAAAACGTCCAGCATTCGCATGTCGATTGTCATACTTCTATTGATGACGCCCCAAAGGTGAAAGAGCGTCGGGAGATAGTACTGCGGTTGTGCCTTCTCCAACTCTTTGCCTTCGTCTTTGGGATCAGGAGGTACACCGGTCGGAAGCATCAGGTTGAGAAGCCCCAGCACAACAAATGCGTGCTCGCTGAAAGACATGCTAAAGAATGGCAGGAATTCTTCAAGCATTTCTGGAATGTCGCGTGGGTCGAAGAAGAGCTGAGCAAATGTACAGAGCTTGCCGAGCGTACGTACATTTCGTTTCGATGAGTATGTGTTCTGCGTCGCGCTCTCGCTTGGGAGGACGAACACCTTGAGTTCCCTCCACAATGGTCGCCAGTCAAGGGTGAGATCAACCCCAGGCCGCAGGTAGTGTTTGCGCTTGGTCAGAACCATAAACATGCTGGCGAAACGCTCGCTAATGCTGTATTCAAGCCCTGGCGCCAGAGCAAGCTCATAGTACAGCTTGACCAACGATATCCTCTGCCGTAGCGTCAAGTCAAACTTGAGGGTGAGTGCACCCCTGATCTCCTTTGTCCAATGAACTGCACCAGGTGCAAAGTCTCCAGACTTCACTGCTATGTACAGGTGCTTGATCATCTCGTCGATGTCCGCCTCTCTCTGCACTCGTGTCTCAGTCTCGTATGGAAGGTGTTTGGCATAGGGAAAGACTCGGGGTCTCGTCCGACCGAGCCTAGTCGCATCAAAGGCATCATCGTCGCTCTCGTTGGGGGTATGTATGCCGGTGTGGTTGTATGCACCTCCGCCAGGCGAAGTTGACCTCGATCCACCATGGCTTCCCCCATTGCCGTTCGCATGGGCTAGCAGCTCAGACACACGCTCTGGTAAAGGACCACCATCGTCTCTCGCCGTCGTCATGGTTGTTTGCTTTTCCTACTGTGTCGATGTCATGGGAATATGTTGCTGGTGTAGACATGTATAGCCGGCTGGCACACGACAGTCTCACGCCGAGATGATGGTATCCTAGACACAGTGGGGATGCAATGCAGTATTTGCCGTTGTTTGGCTAATATGCAGACAGCCAACTGATACCCGATACAAGTAGCCGTCGCTTTGAACGGCGGATGGGATAGCAAATGACGGTGTTCGGTTGTTAATACAAGTTCTATAGCTGCCTGCGTCAATGTCAGTAGTCTTGGCGAATCGGCTGCATCAGCGTCACTTCTGCCTGCTACTGCACCTTGCACTTACCTCATATCACAACGCTCAGATGGAAGGAGCTATGACCGCCGCGTTGTGCGTATGGCTGCCTGAGGCAACAAACAGCGGCTTGCAACGCGTCTTCAACGCGTTCTCGTAGGCAGCTTTACCTAACACGTCCTGATTTCACGCCCAATGGTTATATCCTGATATGTGGCAGTACGATGTACGACGGGAAGATTGCGAGGAATTTGTGGTATCGTAGTGTGTAGGAAGCCAACGACCAAGTCGCCGTCCTTATAGGTACGCCCGCAGGCAGACAACAACACACGCAACGCGGTGGCGCCTGGGCCCTCGGCGCTGCTAGAGGTATCACGGAACGGCAATCATCAATACATTGAGCGGCTCCGGCCATATTCGACAACACTAGCGCCAGCCACGTCCACACACCTTTAAGCTTCTAGACGTGTATCAACGACAGTCATAAGTCAGCGGCACTCCAATATGTCAACTTCATCGTCGTACTTCGATCCTGACGCAATTCTAACCGATGCACAAAAGGTTCCATGCACACTCGAGCTGAATGTGCCAGGCCTTGGCTACCTCAACAACTCTCCAGGCTCGAGCGTCAAGGCAGGCACCAAGGTAGAGGCACCACTGTGGCTCGCAGAGATGCTTGCGGTATCCAAACCCACAGGAGATTCCAGCCTGGCAAGCATGGACATGCCTGCTGCATTGGAGCGCAGGGTGATGAATGCCCTTCGTGCCGATCCAAAATCAGTCGATCTCAGAGCCCAAGGTCGGTGGTTTTATGGACTGGCCGCCCGTATGTTGGATCTATTTGAGGATGAGGAAATCATTGAGGTTTTGACCGAGGTGTGTACATTATGTCATCTCAGCTATACTGCATCGTCGTCTAAGGAACAAGTAAGACTTTCAAAACGCGATCTACCGAGATCGCGGACAAGGCGAATAACACCCGTAGCGTCTCAACCTCGGATAATGAATTCATATCTGGACTGGATGAGAGTGAGAGACAGCGTAAGTGATCTAAATTTATACAGATCGGCCATCGTTCTGACATGCCAGGCGTAGTTTTCCGTGCAGCGCACGAGGGCAACCAAAGTGTGCGGCGTTGGTTTGAAAAGGAAAGTAGGACCTGAAGATGCCTTATCTGCACACTGTCATACGTGAGCGCGCACAGGTCGCTCACAAATGTCAGAGTGGATTTCTCCAAAATGGCGTACGACAGCCAACTCAAAGAAGTCTCGGATTGTGAGACTACTGATGAGGTGCGTTTGGCTTGCTGTTTTTCATGGGACCATACCGCAATCATGCTACGGTCGATCGTGATTGAATACCTTGCGCAAGCTTTCGCGCAGTGGCCATGTAAACCATGCCATTGGAGATAAGGCCACTCATGCCAGCGAGACTGCCGTTCCGTGTACGTAGAGCCTGTTGGCCGGGTGACGTAAGATCATCCGTCGTGTTGAAAGGTTTTACCTTTGACGATGTCGCATTGACACCGAGAGTCTGCACTGAGGGGAGGTTATAGGGTGGGCACTTTTCAAAGTGTCGCCAAGGACCACGAAAGGAACGTTTAGCATAGATTTGAAAGATACACATAGTGAACGATAACGAGGTAGGAACCTGAATATCATAGCTTCATTGACGTCTTTGTCAGACGTATAGATTGGCTCTGTGTAGATGAAAATAGAGACATACATCCCTTTCCTATACGCCTACAGTGTATCCATGAGGGCAGACGGACAAGAGTTGCACTAGCTCATGAGCTCATTGATCATGAAGTACCCATATCGAGATCACGTCGATTTCTTGCAACTTGGGTCTACTACAAGTCGTTTGGTTTCATGTCACATGAGACAGAACAGATATTGCACATAGCCCTCAGCCACATCAAGTACCAAAAGATGCCGACCGGGCCATTGAAGAAAAGCCTAGGTAGTACACACCGTTCCCAACTTTAGTATGCATGCTAAACTTGGCAATTGTAGTTCATGCCTAGTAACAACAACAGACTTATGCATGTGATTATCCGGACCTCTGCCAACCCGGCAGACCAACATGATGCCAATCTGGCAGTGGTGGATGCATGCCATGAAATCCTAACCCTAACGCATCCAAGGACTTCCACCGCTCCGGAAGCTGCAGCTCCGAACTATCCAGCTTTCCGTGTTTGCCTTGAGCGGCCCGAGACACTTGACACGAAGCGAGTCTTACGAAACCTTCCGGCCGGAAAAGGCAGCCCCCGTCAACATGGACTCTTGGATTGCGAAGAGTTTATCTAAGTATGCAAAATCTCGTGTACAACACTCCAGCACCGGATATAAAGATGTCTGACCCTTTGAAATCCTGTCTGGCTGTAGCACCGCACCCAGTTAGAATTCCACCAGAGGACTGTCCTTACGTCATCACGGCTGTACGACCTGAACGAAGCCCCCGCTAATTACAAATTGCGAGTTTACATCCGGCATTGTATATAAACAATGCACTCGACCTTCACCAAAACAACTTGTACCAACAGGTTTTTGAGCCAGATCCAGTCAACAACCAAGATTACATCTCCGTACCTTAGCCAAACCCGAACAAACATGACATCAGTATCAAGCCTACCAACGTCCATGCGTGCAGCGCAGTGGACCTCTAACACCGGTGGACTGGAACGGAATCTCAGAGTCAACAGCGAGGCCAAGCTTCCAAAGGACGCAAACGCTCTGCCTAAGGACAGCATACTAGTGCGAGTGGCATACTCGTCGCTGAATCCAGTCGATTACAAACTACCTGAGCTGCCATTGCTCGGCAATTTCCTCTTCTCCAAACCAGCAACGCCAGGCCTAGATTTCTCCGGAAAGGTGGTATCATCACAGGTACCGCATCTGAAGCCAGGCGAGCCTGTTTTTGGCAAAGTCGAGCTCCCCAACTTCGGCGCTCTGAGCGAGTACGTGGTTGTGGGCAAGCAGGGTGTTGCAAAGATCCCCAATGGCGTTTCGGCGAAAGACGCCGCCTGCGTGGGTGTCACAGGTCTCACGGCCTTCCAGTGCATCGTCCCATTTGTGAAACCAGGTGACAAGATCCTGATCAACGGCGGCTCGGGCGGGACAGGCACGTTCGGCATTCAACTCGCGAAAGCAGCAGGTTGCCACGTGACAGCCACCTGCTCCGGCGCGAACGTCGAGCTCTGCAAGAGCCTAGGTGCCGATGAAGTCATTGATTACCGTACGCAATCCGTCGTCGACACCCTGAAGCGCAGCGGGACACGCTTCGACCACATCGTCGACAACGTCTTTGCAGACCCCAATCTGTACTGGCAGAGCGAGCACTACCTGAAGCCTGATGGGCAATACGTCACAATCGCGGGAGAGGCTAAACTTACGACAATTTCAGCGTTCCTGAAGATCTTTCTAATACCGACGTTCCTTGGTGGAGGCAAGCGCAAGTTTCAAATGATCACGTGCGCATCCAACACAGAACAGTACAACCAGATCGCCAAGTGGATGGGTGAGGGCAAGGTGAAGGTCGTTATTGAGCAGGAGCTCGACCTGAGCGAAGTAGGCAAAGGCTATGAGAGGTTGAAGTCTGGCAGGACGAGAGGCAAGGTGGTGATCAAAGTGTCTGATTCGTAAGCCATGCTCGAATTTGGGTAGATTAATGCTATTTGTATCGGAAATGTTTTTTTTAATATTTCGTCGTGAATTCATTCATCAGTAAGACTCTTCTCCTCCGACCTCCAGCAAAGCCAAATCAGCATGACTGCAAACTTGATGGCAGTGGCGATCCACAGTCCACCCGCAAACCCAATCTTACTGCTTGCCGCCATACCGCCGCTAACAGCACCAGCGAAATATAGCACAAAGGCACTGACTCGCCGATTCCTCGTCGCGTTCGACAATAACCCAGCAGTGAACAGCTGCGGATCACCCATCAAATCGCACATCAGCGTCGTGAGGACCAGAGTAGGAAGACCATTGTACCCGAGCGCACGACTCACGACGATCTTTCCTGAAGCCTGGAATGCTAAGAGACCAATTGGCAAGAGGTCCAGCCAAGGGAATCCAGGGTCTCTAGGTAGAGAGTCTGTTTTCATGGAGTGGCGTTTGGAGGGCGATTCGGATGAGGCACCACTCATGACGAGAGTTGCCGCGGCCGCCGTGAGGGAGAGTTGCAGCAGGAAGGAGAAGACGAGGACCCATCGCTTGCGCTGACCGAAGCATTGGTGGAAAGTGCTGAGGATGAAGGAACCCAATATGAAGCTCAGGATGGAGGTCAGGGATTTGATCCAGGCGGCATTGGAAGAGGCGACAGGGAGGTTACTAGCTCCAAGAGCGGCGAAGACGGTGTTGCCGGTCTGTGGAGAGTACTAATCAGTCAAGATTGGGCAATTCTGGGTTGGGGTAACTGACTTGCATGCTCACAAAACACTGTATCTTCGTCAGTCTGTGGATATCAAAGCTGTGCAATTGTTTGAGAGACCCACCTCGTAGGCATTGTAGGCGCCAGAATCAACCAGACCAGAGACGAAGAACATGATGATGAGGACAATGTCGGCATATTTGACATTGACGTCTGCCGCAAGGTGGTTTCTGATTGTAAGGCCGACTGATCTAGCGTTATTATCGTGTGTTGAAGTCTTGGTTGTAGTAGAAGTCCCGTTGCTGCTGGGCAAAAGAGGCTCTTGCTCGTGTGACGAGGATGGCTGTGGCATCTTGAAGCCTCCAACTTCGAGGTTGGCTTTAGTTTCGGTAGAAGTTTGTGACCTTATTTCCAACTGAATCGTGCGCAGTCACTGAAGGATTAAGTAGGATTGTTAAGGTATATCTGTAAATTTTCGCTGTTTTGATCAATGCGCAAGTAGAAATTTCTCAGAGCAAAACGATGATGTAGTTGTTGGCCGAACTTTGGGTGATGCGGGGGCTGCCTTGTTACTGCCTGGATTCTAGTGCGACCTACCGAAATGCACTAACTTCATCAACTAACAATCCAGCTCCCATGAATTGACCAGTAGGTTGATGCTCTATTTGATGTTGTTGGTTTGCACTGTGAATTGTACCTGGAAATTACCCGTCTCACGTCTGGTGAGATTCATTAAATGGATAAATTCTACCAGACACATCTGCTCGCCTTACTGACAAGATATACAACTGGGCCTTTGGAATCATAGGACTGATCCATCGGTCAGTAGGTATCCCAGTTGATATGCTTTCTACACACTCTTTCTCGTTGATGAGCGCTGCGCTCATATAGATTTGAACGTATCCTGGTGCTACGGCGTTCACGTTGATGCCCTTTATCACTCGACACAGCCTTCGTGAGTTATGCCGCGCCTCCTTTTGCTGTAGTATAAGTATGTGGTGTTATCCATCCTTGAGAAGAGACGAGAGAGGCGATGTTCATGATGCTGCCACGGTGTCCATCATGAGGTCTTCTTGCCAGTTCGTAGGTACCAAAGTCTCTGAATAACGTGAATACTGTGCTCAAGTCCACTTGAAGTGTCTGCTCTTTTGGCTCAGCTATGTAAACTTGATAGTCTCGAGGAGATGAATAACTATCCCATTTAGTCATTTGGTGAAAAGATCTGAGCTGGAAGCTGTCGTTGAATACCCACACGAGTCACCAGGATAGACACTTCATGCCATTCACTGGGCAAATGTCCCGCTAGGCAGAAGATAGCCTCATCGAAAATATGTGTACCACATACACGAATGCTCTCGTACTAACTTTCCCGACGGCTGATTTGGCGGCTGTGCTGTTCTCATCTCGCTAAAACCAAGGTCAACACGATGAAGACATCCACGTGGCTGAGAGATCAGACTCCCATATGACCGGGGACAACATCTGAACCAGCTTCAGCCTGCCAGGTACCTCGGGTGCCGCCCGTTATCAGAACAGTCTTACCCTCCAAGGAAAACATTGAGAGCGCCCGTGACGCCATGTTCCCTGTTCTATCGAAGTGAGATTGCCGCTCGCTCCACAGACTACTCGTTCACGGAGGTCACCAAAACGTTCGAGAATATGAGGCTCCAACGCATGCAATGCAAGCCAAGTCGCATGTGAGTGCGAGCCAAGGCGACGGGATGTCTCAGCAGCGGAGCCGCTTGGGGATGAGGAGATGGCTCCACCACCAATATATCGATCCTGTGCCAATAAATACGGAGGCTCTTTCACATGGTGTCCCGTGGGGTCTCCAAAGATGGAGTCAGACCAATTTACTGGGGAACTTACAGCAGAAGCATGATTGGTACTATTTTGAGGGTTTTGCTGGGACGGTAGGTGCATGGGTGGGTTATGCATGGAACTCGTTCTCGACAGCTTGGTGGAGTTTGTGGGGAAGACTCTCCCCCCCACGCAAATGGGGCTCAAGCAGGTTTCCCCAGAAATACTCCACACACGTTGATATGCCTGATGTGGAGATGAAACATCGCTTGGAATGGAGTTGCATACGGGTGCAGATGAGACGGTATAGTCAGCATCATACCAACCTACCCAATCTACCACTCACGTATTGACCCGTCCGGTCCATAGAACTCCTTAGGCTGCCACGGCTTGGTGTCTCTCGATATCCTCCGCACAGCTTCCTCATCTATCTCAATGCCAAGGCCAGGCCCAGTGAGCGCTTTCACGAAGCCATCATCAATAGCGAATGCATCTTTGTTGTGGATGTAAGTGTGTAGATCCTCCTCACCAGCCTCCAGGTTGTAATGCATCCCCAGACTCATTTCCTGTATGACAAAATTGGGTGTACAAAGGTCAACCTGCATAGACGCGGCCAGAGATATTGGTCCCAGCGGAGCATGCGGACACAGAGCTACATCGTATGTTTCTGCCATGGTAGCTATCCGCTTGATCTCGGATATACCTCCTGCATGAGCAATGTCTGGTTGGATTATATCCACCGACGCATCTTCCAAGACGCGTTTGAAGTCCCACCTGGTGTACAGTCTCTCACCGAGAGCGATAGGGATGGTTGTGAGGCCAGCGAGCTGCTTCAACGCCTCTGGGTGCTCTACCAAGATGGGCTCTTCAATGAACAGTGGTTCGTAAGGCTCCAGCTTCTTGGCCAACTGCTTCGCCATCCCCTTGTGTACACGCCCATGGAAGTCAAGTCCAGCATCCAGGCCTACGGATTTCACAATCTTCAGTCTATCCACAGTGGCGTTGAGGGCGGAAGGAGAGGCAATCCAGTCCAAATCCTCGGTTGCATTCATCTTGACGCACTTCAGTCCCTGGGCCTTTCTGGCCTTCCTGTGCATGCCGAGAGTCAGTAAGATCTGCCCTGTTCTCGCTGCACATGCGATGATCACTTGTGGTATGCATGCAACTTACGCTGCGTTCTCGATGTCACCGGGCCTGTCACCGCCGATCCATGCGTAGACTTGAACCTTATCCCGCACTCTGCCGCCCAGTAGCCTGTGGATAGGCACGCCAAGCTTGCGGGCCTTCAGGTCCCAAAGCGCAATGTCCACTCCTGCTAGAGCGCTCATGAACACTGGCCCGCCTCGGTAGAAGCCCAGTCTCCAGATCAGCTGCCAGACGTGTTCAATATTACTGGTTGCGAAGCCATGCATGTCAGCCTACATTGGTTCGTGGGAAGCGAAAAGGAAAACTGTTGAAACATCACTCAATGCGAGGACGTACTCTGCTACGAGACCAACTATGCGGGTGATAATCTCGTCCAACGCTCCCTCGACAGCGAGGGAATGCCCCTCCAGGGTCGCCTCCCCCCAGCCATAGCTGCCCTCTGAGTCTATGATCTTAACAAACAGCCACCTTGGCTTCACTCGAAAATACTCCACACTCTTTATCGTGGGCAATGAGTCTACCGCAGCTCCGGCCGGGCCACGGGTTGAGGCATTGAGTGCCTCGAGCTCGTTGGTCGACATGGCTCTGTCTTGTTTCGGACTAGTTGGGCGTGTTGATGGTGGCTTTTCGCTATCCTCTGCCGTTGATGGCTTGTGTAAGAATGGGGACTATTATTTCTCTCGCTCACCACCAAAAAGGATCGAGTGAGTGTTTTATCGTTGCATGCAGCACCCACCCTCCCACGTTAATTGCCCTAAGCCACCCCACATCCCGAAGAGTGAGACGATGGGGACGGCCAATGTCAGCGGCAGCTTCCGAGCACGAGGCCGGCGCACGTGAGCTCCACACAGCTCTGCTCACGGCCCATCGACTTCCGCAGGCGAATTCTGCGTGCACTACGCGATCACCACGACTGCACGTCCTCCAACGCCCAAACGTCTCGTCGTCGCTTGGGTGCCCAGTAGCAGCAGCAAATCAGTGGGATCGGGGGCGCATCCCTGAGACTACATTGCCCTGCGTCTCCCTACGTCGGTGTCGCTGGGCTCACGCCATGGGGCACGCTGCTCCCTCGCTGAGACTCCACCCTTATTCGCTACAGCCTACACACCTCTGGGCATTATTCCGTCCGCCAAGTCTGCGCCAATGCATTCGCCCACTCTCTATCGCACCGACTCTAGCCCTGTGTTCCTGATGCAGAGTGATCAACGCTGAGGAGCGGCGTGTGGATCTCTCTCCAGTCGTTGCCTCCAGATCCTTTGGATCCTAGTAGCTGTCCCCATGGAGAACGACCGAACGTCCATCCCCATGCCATGCAATGCCGGCGAGACTTCTTACCCCATGCCATGCCTACCCGCCATGTCAAAGCGAGCTCCAGCCAGCTCTGGTAGATCGTTTAGATTTAAAGACACTCACCCACCTTCGATAGTTGTTAGTCTCCAATCCAATCCATTCTTGTGTTCATCTACTCATTTCTCTCCAAGCTCGTCCTTTTGGTAGTCCTCGCGCAACGCCACTTGCCTTGTTGCTCCCAAGCATTGCGGGCCTCTAGCGCACCGTGACCTACCCCCTGACACTACCTTGGCGCATCACATACCAGTGCAACAAGACCAAACGCAGCCATGACTTCTATCAACGATTCTCTCAGGGAGAAGGGCGTCGCCGACTTGGCCATTGAAAACGTTAGCGATGACGTTACTCGCCGCAACTCGGTTGGCGGCATGCCCAGTTCTCTCGATGGCCTCAGCGACAGTGAGCTCAACAAGCTCGGCCGCAAGGCGACTTTCAAGATGGACATTGTTATCATGCCTTGTATGGTGATTATGTACATCCTCAACTACCTCGATCGTCAGAACATCGCTTCCGCCAAACTCGCTGGCATCGAGGAGGACCTCAACATGAACGACACTCAATATCAAACCGCAGTCTCTATCCTCTTCGTCGGTTACATTCTGATGCAGATCCCGTCGAATATGGTCCTCGGAAAGATCAAATACCCCGGTGTTTACATCTCCCTTGCTATGGCCACCTGGGGGGCCGTCGGCTCCTGTATGGCCGCCGTCAACAGCTTCAGCGGCATCATTGTCACTCGTTTCTTTATCGGCCTGGTCGAGGCGGTCTTCTTTCCCGGGGCCCTGTACTTCCTGAGCATGTTCTATTCAAGGTAAGTTGAAAAAAGCTCGAGAAACGGTCGAGATTTGGGCAAAAAATGCTGATTTTTCCCCACGCAGACAGCAGTATGCACTCCGCGCGGCAATCCTTTTTAGCGGCTCCCAGCTTGGCAACGCCTTTGGAGGATTATTCGCTATTGCAATTATGACCCTTGATGGAGCTCATGGTCTCGCTGGTTGGCGATGGTTGTTCCTTATCGAGGGTGTCATGACCGTCGGTCTGGGCATTGTCTTCGCTTTCATCTTGCCCAACTCCCCAGCAAGCTTTAAGGCGTTCACACAGCAGGAGCGAGATCTCGTTCGTTGGAGATACGAGCAGGACCAGGGTCAGAAGCATGACGCTAGCGAGGTTTCTTCCACGCAGGGTTTGCTCATGGCTCTGAGGGACCCAAAGACCTGGATGCTCCTGGCTCTGCTTTACGCCGTCTACATCTCTGCAGCAGTCACCAACTTCTTCCCAAGCGTTGTTGGCACTCTTGGCTACTCGAGGAATATCACTTATGCGCTCACTGCACCCCCTTACATCTTGTCATGTATCATCATGATGATCAATGGATGGCACTCGGACAAAAAGCAAGAGCGTTACCTACACGTGGCTATTCCATTGGTGGTCGGTGTCATTGCCAACGTCATTGCGGTCGCAACTCTCAATACCGCCGCACGCTACGTCGCCATGATGCTCATGCCTGGCTCTCTCTACTCCGCGACTACTGTCATTCTCTCTTGGATCACAGGAACATTGGCCCAACCAGCTCCAAAGCGCGCTGCTGCAATCGCCATCATCAACGCCAGCTGCAACACTCCCAACATCTGGACTCCATTCATCTACACTGGTGCACCAAGGTACTTGGTTGCCTTCTTGGTCAACATGGCTGCTGCAGCTGTTGCAGTGCTCGTGGCCACATACTTCCGCTTCTATCTCCGCCGCCAGAACATCAAGCTTGACAATGGTGTGGACACAGGTCGCAGCGGACCAACACCAGCACAGAGGATTGGTGGTTTCAGATACCTGCTTTAAACACTTGCGTACTCTGTTTATATTGCAAGATTATGGGACCAAGGGCATTTCGCGGCGTCGGACTCATACGATAAAAATGATATCAGTCTTATGAATATAGTTGGGATGTATAGAATCTACTCATTTCCATACTTTCGCGCTTTCCAGCAGCACGCCACCGACATCTGTATCTGTATCTACAACAACGTAATGGATTATGTACGACTGACGAGGCTATCAAATGTGGAGAAGCTTTGTTAGATGATGCAGAGACCGGGCGAGAACAGGGCGAGAACGGTACTTGGTACAGACGAGATGGTATGACACGGAAAGCGTAGATCGAAAAGGATCAGCTACTGCAATAGTAACGGATTTTCAACAAAACCACCAATTGAAGGTATGTTACACGGCACATGACCTGCGGGTAGCGAACTGTGGACTCTTTAAATCAGCCGTATGCTGAAATCAGTAGTTATGGCCAGGTCAGCTCCACATCTCAATCATCATCATCAGCACGAGCGGCGCAACGCTCGGTTCTACTTATGAAAACACTTCGCGTTGAGTGGATGATTCTCACCCGCCTGGGTGGGGTGAAGGATGGTTGTTACTCTGCCATTCGGTCATAATGTCTGAGATGTGGGAGGGAAAAGCATGAGGAGCCAAGGATATCGCTGTGGCGGCTGTAGCCAAGAGATGAAACACATTTAAGCGATATTGGTTGGACCGTACGGTAACGCGCTGTTTCCCACATCCTTGGCGGCTTCGGGCAATTGGAGTTTGATAACCACTTATGAACCACAACGCACTCTTGAGAAACTTGTATAGTCGACTTGTGACTGGTGCGTGCCGCGCATCGAGAGCTTGACCACAGCCTGGTGGGAGCCTCACTTACATTATGCCTGTCTGGACATTGTTTGGTATCATTGGAACGCTTGATGCCAGTTTGCCTGACCGTCAGCAGTGAGAAGTTCCAGGAACTACACTACATCTGCTGGATTCATGAGTTCATAGACAAAGAATAAGGGACAGTAAAACGGGACTGATGGAGCGCGAGTAACGCTTACGCAGATGTGTATTTCAAATCTACGCGTTGATGCAGTCGTGCCGCACACATCCACCTTCTCGTAGATGCCGAAGCTCCCGTTGAGGACATTCTCCCGAGCTTTAGGGATTATTCGTACTGATGCCAGTGCGTGCCTAAGCCCAACAACAGCATACTCTCTTAGCAGCTCATAGTGGGCGCCTAGAAACGTCGCTGTACAGTGATTAGCCCTAGAAGATACTTAGGGAACGCAAAGATAATCGAGTCACACACACATTTGTCTGGCCAAGCCCCTTTTTCAAACTTTGTTGACAACGGGGCAGCTCTAGCTTCATCCCCTTTGGAGGCTTCCCGGTCCATACCCTCGGCGGGGGCAGGAAGTTGTGGTCTGACAGTCCACCTCTCGTTCACACGTATCCTCTGAGCATCTTCGAGATATTGTTGGATGTCGAAATTCAGGGATGAAGGCACGATTAAAAGCTCGACCCGATCTTTTGCTCCGTGTCTGTAACGGCGGAAGTTGCCCCTCGCGTCAGTCTCTATTCGTAACAGTGATGAGGAGGAACGTTGGTCAATGTTGAACAAAGCTGCAGAGACTTTAGCTTTGATAAGAGCACGTTCCCGACACAACCTTGTACACTGTGTCTGTAACGATGGACGTTATGGAACTTCTCTCTCAGGTCCTCCTCCACTTTGCAAAGTGTGAGGTGCCCAGTTGGTTCCTAGATGGCTTGTTGGCAGCAAGCCAGTCTCTGATGCATGCTTTGGTACGTATTGCAGCGTCAACTCGCCCGCAGATGGCGAACATTCAGCCATCTGGCGAGTCCTGGCAAGGTTCTAAAAAGAGCAAGGTACCATAGTCGCGAGCAAACAGGATGGCCTCACGTTGAGCCTCTTGGAGAAACTCATTAGGGATGGCTATGTACGCCTTCGGCGGCTCATTCCGGCTTGCAGCCTTTTCGCCATCATTGTCGTCGGCGTCTATCAACCTCACAGGGAGCAAACGCTGTAGCATGTTAACTTTGACCCAGGTTATAGACTTTCGTTTATTGAAGAGAGAACAATGTCGACACAACCCTTTGTCCCATTCTGGTAAGGACAGGCAGAAACCTTTCGCTCAGGTCGTCGTTTGCACTAGCAACACAAAGCCGCCGGTGCTGAGAGAGGTTCTACAGACTTGGGCTGAAAGAGGAGCGAGAAGAGAGTAGTAGGTGGAGGAGACTGCTCTTGCACCTTCAAGCTGCTGCCTTCGGCAGGCGCCGGTCCCCAAGTATGGGAAAGACCTATCGCAGTGGGATGGAGGTCAGCACACGCTTGCCTCCTAATAATCAAGATCGAATGAAATGGAGCAGTGATAATGATGATATCGTAGAGTCAAATATAATCTGTAAAGGATGTGAACAAGATGATGAATTTTGTGAGCCGGTGTCGGGTAGGTCATAACCATTACGAGCCTCCATGTGCGTGGTGAAAGAAATGCAGTAGGCAAAGGAAGCAGACTGCCAACAAACTTTCATTCGGCAGCGATGCAAAAACCATGAGATATTCGTGTGGAAGAAGACACGGAATGGATGGTGATATGATAGGGTCGGGTAAGTTAACAACCCCACAGGCCTTCGAATGCTTGTTTTGCTCATGGAGATGGAATGAGTAGTTTGAATTCGCATAGGTCTAAATGAACCTCTGTGCGGTATCAATGCCATGATTTTAAAAGAAAAAAGCTTCGAAACAAGGAGGATCTGATTTCGTATGGCGATGCGGCCTCTAGTCTTCTCGAAGGCATAGATATAAGATAAACGACCATATAGTAATCATTGCTGAGACTATTTTCCTTCTCCATCGAAATAGATCAATCTCTGAGTCAGTGATTGGCACAGCGTACAGTAGCGTAATACAGTAGCTAAAAAGTGCTGGATTCTCGAGAAAACGCAAGAGGGGAAAGATTGAACAATTGAACTGAAGAGGATGAAGGAGCCTGCTAGGAGAGACCCCAATCACGAAAGTTGGGAAGAAGTCTTAATAATGCTGAACGCTCGGTGGCAGCCTGAGTACGTTCACGGATTGTACAGTGACTGGTTCCTCCCTTCCGACGCAAATACAACTTGGCAGGGCGTCTGAAGTGAACCGGCCTCCCTTTTGTCTCTTCACACTGGAGTTGATGCTGTGGTTCTAGCAAGAGTATCCATCATGCTTGAATGAATTGATCCTTACACGGCGGGTACAAATTCATGCATCACACACATCATTTAGAGTCTTTGACCGCAACCACTCCTCTTTGTGCAAGCACCAATCATTTGTTCAGATGGGAAAGGATCTGCAAGTTTGGGCCTCTCGTTTGGGTGGCGAAGGACGTAAGCGCCACACACAACTTGCAAAGAATCGTTCGGCAAACCCGTTGATCTCTGCACTCATCGGTCATTCGCCCAGATAATGGAGAACCAATATCGCTTTCCCGGGTAATGAAGTCTATTTGTTCGAGTACGAGTCCCCCG
The DNA here is from genome assembly GCA_010093785.1 of Polychaeton citri CBS 116435. Classification (NCBI taxonomy): domain Eukaryota; kingdom Fungi; phylum Ascomycota; class Dothideomycetes; order Capnodiales; family Capnodiaceae; genus Polychaeton; species Polychaeton citri. The sequence goes on from MU003871.1 coordinate 48,185, forward strand.
TTGAGATGATAGAAGATACCATGCATCTTGTTCATCTGACGGCGCGAGTCGTGATTTTCCATGAATTTTGAGCGCCTTAAGGAGACATGGTATCGTTACGTTGCTGACATTTAGTTCTCAATAGACTAAGGGAAAGGCTGATATTGCCAGCTCCGACGTATCGCTCTGAGAACATAGAGCCTAGATGCACTGCAGATACTAGTTGAAGTGCGTTCTGCTCCACTTAACCTTCCTACTGCTCCAGTCGATTCGCAATTTGCTAGTTGAGGGTGCCGGACATTCAATCTAGTCGATTTTGGGCATGATGCGATCATTCAAGGTTCTCTAGTGAGCTTCGGCGATGTATGATGTGCCAGTGGAAGCCACAGATGTCCAGCCTAATGGCAAACAAGCATAACACGCTTGGGATAACCTGCTGACTAGTTCAGACTCTTCATTGCTATGCACTATGCATTTGACCAGACGGTTCAGTCGGTGTAGTCGATCTCGAACTTGCAAGTTGGATTTGAACGCATGTAGTCAAGCCCAGTACACTTGATTAGCCTATCTAGTTGGCTCAGCTAGTCTATGACTTGTCAGTCTAAGGCGCGGAACCCAAGCGTGGCCTGTTTGATTAGACTCGCCAATTGGTCCAATCTAACCTTGGTTTGCTGATTGGAAAGGGACATGTGATTGGCTAAGCCAAGCATGACCTGCTGGACTAGATTCTTCAATCGGTTCAGTCGATGTTCGGCTTGCTGGTTCGCTATGTGCAGTAACTGTACGGCCATGTGCGATCTACTCAAGTAGATTCCAGTTGGCTGAGGCAATTCAAGACATCTTGACGCGAGAAGTAGAATTCAAGCATGCTCTGGTTGTACCGAAAGTGACTGGATCTCTTTGAGGTATGGCGTCCAAGGCGCTCGACGCGTGCAATTCAAAAACCTCATCAAGATTTATCCCACCTATCATAGAGTTACTTGCAATGCTTGAGGAGATCATGGCAGCGGTCGCTATTATTGAATTTAATTTGTCTCAAGGACTCTTGGACAGTAGGCATGTGGTTGACAGTAGATACTTGAGGACATCGGTTGGAATTTTTGCGTGTCGCTTTTTCCCTTCTCCATAAGATTAGAGAGTGAGTTAGTCTTGCTGGTTTCAACATAAGCATGTGCGACATTGTTAGGGCGCTCGTGCGGATTTGCAGGTCTTTAAAAGACTGAGGGGCAAATCGTTCTTGTTTTATCTGATGCATTGCATCGAGCAGAAGGCATGGAGGTGGTAGCGCAGATATTGCCAAATGCTTGCAAGTATCTGAGTACTACAATGCCTACACGATCTGCCAGAAACAATGAAGGGCAATCGAGTGGGATGCTGATGGATACAATACTTTGCCTTCCACTGCTATGCTGCCATCACTGCGAGTTAGCAGCGGAGGACCAATTCGTGCAGCGATAACCCGATGACACTAGAATTATAGTAGCAACATTGAAACGACGTCCCTGTATGGTTGTCTATTGTCATTTGTTGGTCTGGAGTACTCGAGAAAGGTGAAGTGTAACTATGCTTCAATGATGCCAGGCTGTGGTATTGATTTCAAGGGGGCGGTGTTGGTCGGCGTCAATATTTGGGAATTTCTACTGATTAGAGACGAGTCGAGTGAAACACCTGCAGCCGTCATCGAGGATCTAACACTGGCTGTGATCTGATTTGGAAGTCAGGCATGAGTGGGAGGAATTCGTAGGCTTTTCCTACTGGTTCAAGTTTAGAGAAGGCCAACAGAGAAGAGATTGACATCTGACTTCATCATTGCTGATACTAGTAAGACCCATGAAGAGATAGAGAGATGGCCGATAAGTGCATCGTCGAAGGACGGGAAGAAACTTTGTGTGAAAATCGAAATCGTGCTAACGATGTGTCGCTAGAAATGATGTAACAAGGTGCTGAAAGAGAAGAAATGTGAGAAATGATGGATGTAGATGACTATGACAGGATCGATGCGTGAGCACTTATCATCTGTTAAGATGCAAGTATGAGATGGTCGTGTTCGTTGATGTATCCCTTGCTTCTGTCCCTCTGATAAAAGCACACAAACAGAGACAGGTGCACGATGGAATGCGCCGCTCGGCAAGTGAAAAGGTAGACACTGGACTTCGACGTTACTTGGGGTAATCGCAATGGGTTTCGCTGTGTCCACGTTGCTGGTGGAATCTAGTGCAACGGTCATTCTTGACTCACTCATGATGCTATAAGTGTCGATCGAGCTGTCCTTGGGCAGAACTGGGCTAGTTTTTGGTCGATGTACCTCTGCTGGGTCTGTCTATCCCGGGCCTGTCTCTGCCTGACAAACGTCCTCTAGAAGCTATGCCGTCAATTGCAGGCCATTTGAATGACACCGCAAACCAATCTCAGGTCGGGAGGGATCGTTGCTGGGAGTTGCTACGACGTATATCTGATAATCGACCGAAAGCAGGCGAGGATGCACCTGTATTGCAACTGGATGGTAATCTTCCCGATATCGAACAAACGATGATGATTGACTTTCACTTTCGAGATCGACGGTTGACTAAGCGGTGATTGTGGTAGCCGAGACGTATCGTGAAATAAAACCCTGGCTCTATCACTGTCAGCATATTTCTTTCTTTTGGGCATAGATGAGCCGATCAGAATCCACGAAGCCAGACCCAGAGTTTTGTTTTGAGCCGTCCTTGTCTGCCAACCTCCATATCCTCCTCGAACCTCGTCCCCATACATGCGTCATCCTCGATGAGCCTGCGTTGTTCCTGTTCATATTATCCACCTCGAACACTCTTTATGTTCATGCTTTCCACACTGTCGAAGTACTCAAGGTTCAACAATCATCCTTTCGATCGCAGACTCGATCCAATCCATCTCAATCCATTGCGTTCTGGCAGACCTTTCCGACGAAAGCCTCTGCAACTCTGCGCCTCCTCCTGCTCTTTGGGTTTTCATGTTCTCTGCCGGTTTGTATATGACGCAAAGTCGTCGTGACCCACTGCAGTCGACACTGAAATGCGCAGTTAATCAGATTGTCGTCAGATCCAGCACGAGTCGAATTGAGAAAAGTCACTCTAGTGACCTCGACCTCGACCACATTTTTTTTGTATTTGTATTGTGATACGGCAATTTTCAGTGAAAGCTCGGCCTGTACACGGTTGGACATGAGCTAAGGTCGGCGACATCGAGGGTGCTGTAATTGTTGGCTGTCTGGACTTTAAGAAGCGAGCTGCAGCAAAGAGAAGGATGGCAGTTGATGTGATTCGTCTACAGCGTTGAGCATGGCAGCCCTTGCCATCATTGATTGGCTTTCAGGTCAAATAGCTTGCCTGTGTTCTTGTCGTAGCTCGCAGTGCTAGCAGCGTGATGGACGCGCGGTACGGAAATCGCACGCACCCGAACATGTCGCAGTCGTAGGACGGGTCTGATCATGTAGTAGGGTACAAAGGGTGGCACGTCGGTTTCTGGGTGTGGAAGTACGTGCTGAATTGAGTCGTTGGAGTGCTGCCCCAAAACCAGATGGAAGACGGTGGTTGAGCCATGGTGTTGGTATGGTCCGTTCGGGCAGCGAGACATTCGTGGATCATGGAAGCTGTTAATCGCGTTTGACTGCTTTTCGGTGTGGCGACTCGATAGATTTTGATCTGTCCTCCTGAATAGCAAGAATTAGCCACTGCATGTAGCATCATTGTGATGCCGATCGACAACCTGGCTTCGCCAGCTAGGAAAACTAGAAAGGGTAGGAAGACGTGGAAAAAAGTGGAGAGTCTGAATGAATAGGGATACAAGCCAGTGCATTTGGATATCACTACCTTCTTGGATACCGATGTCCGATGCCTTCTTGCGTATCCAAGAAGGTATCGGACATCGGTATCCAAGAAGGTAGTGATATTCAAGAAAATAATGATATCAAAGAAGACAGTGATATCCACGAAGGCAGTAAACATGGATATTCAAGAAGGTATGATATGCAAAAAGACAGCGATACTCAAGAATTGGGGTAATGATAATGAACAATAGGAAATAACGAAGGAGAAAGGTGCCCCGGTTCAGCTTGCACAATTTCGAGGCGTCACTCCATGAGCACAATCTTTCGACTACTCATGGACGCTCCGATTCAGCGCATCGTCTACAATGACGACCACAATTTCGAAGCAATTAAGTGAATGAATAGTAGGGCAAGGTCATTCAGACCTGGTGTGGTAGTCGACGAGACTGCTTAGGCGCCCCAGCGCGCGATGTACGCATTCAAGATCCGGTCGAACTCTCTACCCTTACGGGCCCGGAATCCAGCGGTCTGCTCTGATTTCAAGGCGAGAGCGGCAGTCCAATTCTTTCCCAACAAGTCATGGCCGAATTGGAGCAGGCGTGGCTCACTCACATTTGGGCCAAAAAATCTCGTGTCGCCGATGATCTTCCACTTCATGACGCAGGCCCATGCCTGGATATCTTGATAGCACGTCAGTGTACTTTTGCGGAGTAGCAAGCCCAGCTTGCAATTTGGTGTGTCCTTGAGACCGCCCGGCATCTTGCTGTGGATCAGCCACCCTTTAGTATCGACGTCCGGTGGCATTAGGTGATCCAGCTCTGAGGGCCATGGAACGCAAGAATACTGCCCGATAAGATCATTGCAGTACCGGCAGATTGAATCTGCCTGGATGTTCTTGCTCTCTTGGATGCGCTTCCCGCGCATCAGATTGCCGATTTGCTTCGTTGACTCGCCGTTGGCCCTGGCTTCGAGGACACACTCTCGCGCCTCTTGTACACTTTTGAAGCTGGTAGCCTGACCTGCAGCGATCCTCTTCACTATAGACATGTACCTGAGTCTGCAAGGCAGACAGATGACTTCTCCGGGTATGTCGGCGCGGAGCTCGTCGAACATGCGACCAAATGTGAATTCGAAAGGCACTTCGCCCTTCCAGTCGAACGTCGCGTGGTGGCGGTGCGATTCTGGTACCACCATGTTGCAGCCGTGGCATTGCCAATCCTGCTTCTTCAGTAACCTTGGGACAACGGCCTCACCTCTGCCTCGACCGAGACCCTGCTTGAAAGGCGATGCCGTATTCAACCCTTCGTACCCCTTCGACGACCTCAGTGCCGTCGCAGTGGCAGTATGTGCGGCCCAGTCGTCACTCGTCTGCCAAGCACTTCCGGGTGATCTTGTCAAAGTCTGTGCAAAATCGATCATGAGGCCTTCGACAATGCGAACGTGTGACTGGGCTCCAGCTCTGTCCTTGGGCATGGTACCGAGTACCCGCAAAACGGCCGTGGTGTCTGATTGGACCAGCATCCTCAGATGTCTGCTGTCCTGGATGCTTGAAGGGAGGTCCTCGAGATCGTAACCCCCCCTTTTGCTCTTCGCGACGACGCACAAGTAGCGGTTGAGCCTGCGAAATATACCAATACTGTCAGCGCTGCTACCGACGTACAGAAACGTACCGTTTCCCTGCTGGACGAAGTTGAGGTATACACCCCACTGTCTCAAATCATCCACTGGTGGAGCGGCGATCATGCTGAGCGCACGAATGTCAGGGAAGGCCTGGCCAAGTATCGCCCTGGTTCTCTCCGGAATCATCTCGCAGACGATATCGAACAGCGCGTCTTCATCACGAGTGCCGAAGTAGTTCTTGACACCTTGGGTGTAGATCAGTTCTTCCCTCGTCTTGTCAGCTTGGTTCGTACTCTCCCGAAACGCGGACTCTTTCCGGGACCTGATGACTCGACGCATGCGTTCCTCGAAGCGCCGAATATCTCGCCTCTGTGCGAGTGAGCTCAACTGTCTCTCTGTGTCAGCTGCATGGAGTGCGTTGACCACTCTGGTGATAGGGGAGAGTCTCTTGGGTGCCTGTCCAGATACTTCCTCATCCTCTCCGTCGAGTTCCTCGTCCTCGGCCTCACTTGCGGCATCTTCGAGTGCCTCTGCTTCATCGTCATCCCAGTCTTCGCCGTCGTCGCTGCCTGCCTCGGATTCGTTATCGCCGTCGTCGGCGTTGCTCTCAGGCTTGGCAACTGCTTGAGGTGGCGGCCTCATTGGACTCGTCGACCATGATGAGACTGGACTGGTCGGCATAGACAATGGCACACCGCCGTAATCGTCGTCGTCATCGTTGTCGACGACGCTATGGGCGACAACGTAATCACTCGCCTGGTATTTGAGGATCTCATCAGTATCAGAAATCCATCGCATCCTCTTCGCTAAAGGGGTTTCGGGGATCCCGCCGTTATCGATCCATTGCCTGCTACACCTGGCACTTCTCACCGATGGGGAGAGGCTCGGCAATCTCTCTCCCCCTTTCCGCCCATTGAAGCGTAGATCAGACCTTTCGGCCGATCTAAGACGAGACTTGATGAATGACATTTTGAAAAATCAATTCGTAATGATTTAAAATTCGAAAAAAAAGTCTCTCAATGAACTTGAAAATTTGGTCAATCGATCTTACAGAGAGAATTCTGACCGGCTTGGGGGAGGCGAGCATTACATATATCCATCTGACATGTTGTGGGCATTGATGAGGACCAGTGCCTCCTTCCTCATCTCCATCTGCCGCCTGACCAGACCCACATAATTTAAGTGGATGTAGCTCCACCTGACACACAGAATCAGTTTGCTCGATCAAGGACAGCAGGAGCGAAATATGGCAGGAGCTAGATATGGCAATAGCGTAGCGACCGAAGTCCGCGGCGGGCGGCATAGCAGTTGAGGGGCATGTGCGAAGGGTGGGAACAAGAACGCATCAAATGCTACTCTTATTATATTGCCATTGCTCTCATCACCGGCAGGAACCTTAGGCGACTGTGATACAACAGGTAGTGAGGTGTCTGATCGGGTATCAGGGGATTGCGGTTATAGAAGGTGGACCGAACGTGTAGCTGCAATCGGATTCGATTCTGTGCCGTGGATATTGCGATTTACTGCGCTGAGGCTAAGAGATTCAGTCAGCTCGTTTCTTCAAGTGATGTTCTTGGACGTATGGTGATTGAATACTCAGTGAAGACACAGTAATTCGAGATAGATGACCCGGACGACATCATGGAGTTTTGATCGCGACTACACAATCACAAGTATGTTCTGGCACTGAAGCCTCAGGCCGCAGTCCAGGCTCCAACACCTTTGGGACTACCCCGGCATGCTACACCTGTGTGTGCAATATGTCGCGATCACGTTATAACTTGTACATCAGCCCAATCCGCCAATTCAGGCGTGCGATGCGGCGAAAGAACGGCAAGGGGCGACGCGAAGCCTAGAGCAGGCGACATCACACTAATGAAAGCTAAATCCAACATCATTCAGCAATGTGACTATCGGCGAGCCAACAATGTGCCCATCGGTCGAGTACCAGCAGCTTTCCATAGTTCATCATTGCCTAGATCTACATTCAAGCTCGAGGTGCGGAATCTTGTAGGGAAGTTTTGAGCATGTATGTTGGCCTGAACGGCGATTTGAAAGACCAATGCTGCTTGCAACATGATTGCGTCCGCTCATGAGATTGTAATGACTGCGAGAGTGGAAACGCAATGTCTTAACTACTGCAGATATGAGAAATGCCACAGCAAAGCAAAGGATATGACACAGTGCAGATGTAAGGAGGCATACATTCAAAGCAATCCCGCCAGTCGAACTTGCCGTGCGTCATAAGTTGCTATATCGGATATGTGCATATCCTGAATACCACTCTCCAGGCATCAGCAAAGCGTTGCTGTGATACCACCAACGTTTCGAATGAAATCTGGCCCTGCCGTATGTTCGAGCTCACTGCCACTTGGCTGCTCTTTCCAAAGACTGGTGCTGCCGCATTGGTAATAACCAAGCTCCGCATGCCTGCTCCCAGAATCGTCGTAGAAATGTACCCAGGTACCTTTCCCAGTCTTGTGATCAACCGCCTCGAACCATGAAGTGCGCCTGCCGATGCGATGTCTTGGAAACTTGCTCAGTGCAGCAAGACGCACGTAATCTGGTTGATCAGCACCTTCCAAGACTCGGAACAATCGGGGCAGCCTGAGGAGACAGTGAGGTGTGTGACATATTTGTGAGAAGAGACACGAACACTCTGTCGATATTGGAAGGTACGAGTCTGGCAAAGGCGGGTGAGTTGAGACCACGCCCAGCCCCCGTAGATTAGTATATAGCCATGACTTTTCCCTCCTCTGACTTCTTCTTCTTCCTTTTTTTCTTTGTCATTAACGGTACGTTCAAATTTCACCCCTACGCTTCCCCTGTTGTTTTCAACAGCAACAAAGCACAGTCAAGTCATTCCACTTGATCATGAACTGATTCCATCTGCATCACGTCCACCTACACCACGCCTGCATGCAACACACCAGCATACACCACTTCCACCAGCACCACATCCATCTGCACCTCATCCACCCGCACCTCATCCACCTGCACCCTTAGAGACATTTGCTAACGTTCATCATTTCTGCAGAAATCACACAAAATGAGTAAGTCTTCCCCATCGCTTGCATCACTCGACCTATACACCTCCACGCTTCATCCAGCCTGTTCGAATGTGCGCCACACCTGTGTCTTTGCTCCTTTGGAGCATTTTGCCAACACTCTTTGGACGGCAAATACCACAGTCACCACTTGTCACTTTTCGTCGCTCCCTATGCGACATTTCCACTTCATCATTCCGCTGTCACCGGTTGACCGCCACCGATTTTCCTTCGCCAATTCTACTCCACTGGTTCACGTTCACTGATCATCCTTCATCGATCTTCCGTCGCCAATCCTCCATCACCAGTCTTCCATCACCAGTCTTCCATCACCAGTCTTCCATCACCAGTCTTCCATCACTAGTCTTCCATCACCAGTCTTCCATCACCAGTCTTCCATCACCAGTCTTCCATCACCAGTCTTCCATCACCAACTTCCCACCACCCAATGTCTGTTGCCCCTCTTCTCACGTGCCTCTTGCTGGCGTTTATCTTCATGTGACGCTGTACTTACCTTTTCATAGCAAAAAATACCTATAACGGCACTGTAAATTTTACAGTAAGAAGACAACACCAATGGTTCACATGATTTCTAGCTACTGACACGTGAAAGAACTACTACAATGTCATCCGGCGCCGCCGCCGCTCGGCGCCGCACCGCCGCCCCGCCGCCCCCCAGCCCCCCCCCCGGCCCTCGGGCCTGTTACTCCTGTGGCGTAAGTCATCGCTTACTTGCCCTTACTGTCACATGTAAGCCCGGTGCTGACATATTGTTAGAACGTCGGCCACGTAAGGAGAGACTGCCCGGTAAGTGTTCCTTGATACAGAGATCCCTTTTGTCCAATCATGTGACAGGTTGTGCTGATCATGCGAAATAGCGACGTCGCGAGCAGCTGGCCGCCGCCGCCGCTGCTGCAGCCCAACAGCAGCAACAGCAGCAACAGCAGCAACAGCAGCAACAGCAACAGCAACAGCAGCAGCAGCAACAACAGCAGCAGCAGCAGCAGCAGGCAGCGCCCCCTGGCGCCCCCGCCCCTCCGGCGCCTGGGG
>MU003872.1:0-57417 GCA_010093785.1 Polychaeton citri CBS 116435
CTATAGAGGGCGCCGAGGTTGTTGACTGTGTCTAGAGTTGATGTGTGGTCGCGGCCCCAAGCTTTCTCGTACCCTTTCAGCGCTCGCATATACAACGCTTCTATCCCTATAGTGCATTCCCATTCAATGAGGAAGTTTGCGCTTATGCGCAACTGGTAGCTGGCCTCATGGCTTGAGCAACCTAAGAAGTGGTGCCCTGCAGCTCTTGTATGAGGCACTAATCGTCGGCCTAGGTCCCGTTGATCACTACCTATGGTTGAGACCACCTCAGTCACCATCAACAGGGCAAAATAACAAAGCTCATCTTTCTCCTCCAATGATTTTATATTGAATGAAGACCATGAGTGCACTACAGGATGTATGGAGAGACCATTGCTATCAATCTCCCGCGTTATGAGCGAGTATTGCGACAGAACGCTAATACATCTCCGGAATGGAAGCTCATCTGCTGCGAGATCGTGAAGCCAAGTCGGAATAGTGATCTCTCCTGCAGTGACATTTTGTAAGCATTCCAATAGCTTATACCATATATCGCCTGGGTGGAGGAATGCCCACAAATCGAGAAGCTTTGCCGCGCTGGGACTGACAGCTTTGATACGGTCGTAAGAGATTTTCCAAGTCGTGAGCATCGTTTGGTCGCCATAATCCCTGCGAGGTCTCTCCTCCTGGGCCTCCATAAGCTTCGACCATGTCTTGTCGTAATAATTTAGATATTCCGACACGGACATGTTTGTCTCTTTGAGGAAGGCTCCTGCCTGTATTAACGCGAGAGGGAGTCCCCCCAGTTTCTCAAGCAAAAGTTCCATATCTAGAACATGTTAATTAAGAACCTCCAAGGTGCAAATTGACGTACCATCTAACTCCCTGCTTGTCTGCGCCTCTACCATTTCTCTCGCGACGTTTCGGCTAGCAGGTCCCAAGTTTAGACTAGCTTCCGGTCTGTGCATTCGGGATAGCCTTGTGGTAACAAGGATGCTGCCGTGATCAGCTTGAGGAAGGAAACTGTCGATATGGTACGCCTGGGGATCTTCGTTGATGGTACTCGAGTCACGATCAACATTGTCGAAGATCAGCAACCAATGATTGTTGTCTGATAATGAGAGCCATTGAAATAGGTCATCAATCTTGTCCTGCACATTCATGGTCGATGACAAATTCTGCCGGTGTTGTAACCTCAGCTGCGCATCGACAAGGGATTGCTGTAGTGCATCTCTTGATGACCCATCCAGCCAGAAAATGGCGCTGTAAGTCTTTTGGTGTCTACGAGCAAAATCAACACAAAGCTGTGTCTTGCCTATCCCCCCCAAACCGTGCACTACATAATACGAACGCTGAGCAGGCTGAGAGGTAGGTTGGAAGAACGAATCGAGCTGCTGACTCTCATGGTTGCGGGGAACAAAGTGGTCGGCCAGCGGTATGCCTTTGAGGCTAAAAGGAATCCGATATCTGGTATCACCTTCAAAAAGTCAGACATTGCAAACTAGGTAGCGGTTTCTATGGTTGGAAGCAAACATCTGCTACTTACACGCAAGCCCAAGATCTTCTACCCCCTGTGGATTCACAACCCCTAGCAACTCCTTAGCGTAAGAAGCCGCAGTCGCTGCCGCATACGGCTGCCATCGTTTGTTCTTGTGTGAATCTGCGTAATCGCATACTCCGCGAATAACTACACATGGAAATGAGTCCATCAAGCCAGCCGCCTCCATCTCAAAGCATAGAATCCGTTCTTGTCTAGCGATTCGATCCCTTGTATGGGCATCCTTCACGACTTCATCACCGGATGCTATATTGCCATAGTGTATTCTCGGTTTGTCGTCTGGACGATGCGCTTGACGCCTTGCTTGCTGTGAGAGGTCGCATTCGCTGCATGTGGAACCTTCCATGTGGGTGTAATCAGTCTTGAACAGCACGTCATGATCTTGACCTGGATGACTGAACTCATCCGCCATGAGCGGATACCTTCGAATCATCTCTTGAAGGTGTTCGTATAGCTCATTGCCATGCCGCCGATGTTTAGCCTTCAGATTCTGCAATGCATTTAACAGCACCCTCGGTGGCTTGTCCAGCGTTCCAGTCCTACGAAACACTCCATCTTTCTCCATCTTGCCGAAATCCCACTGCACAACACCACCGTGTTGTCCATCAGGTTGACTGACAATAACGTCGCCCAGCCGCACGTCATTATCTTCACTCCCTACAGCGCCGCAAATGCCTACTAGCAGCCCAATCTTGATTGGAAAGCTTCGCATCATGTCCCTGGCGACGACTGCAGCAGAAGCTTTGCCCATGACACCCGCAGGTAGGCAGGCAACTACTACGTTGTGTGCGCCAATTCTACCGAAAGTGTAGCAATTCTCATCCCCTGCAGTAGGGAGCACCGGGTGTTCTTCGTCCAAGACTGCGTCAACAGCGGCCTTCTCTACTTCAAGCGCGCAGATGATGCCGACGCTGTAGGACTTGAGGCTCAGACTGGGAGAGGTCATTGTGACCAATATGGCTGCTTCACGATCCCAGGAAGCGTTAGGATATGCGTTGTGACAGATAATACGAGCAGACGTATCGTCTCAGAAAAATGTCGTTTGTCCACTGTCGACGACGTATGAAAGAGTGCATGGTAGTGGGCGAAGGAGTCGCATAGAGGTACTGAGATTGCGGCGCAGCCTTGCCTGGCAACTTGACATGCATGCCATCAGGCTGCGACACCCACTCTTCTGCACAGCCGCTGTACTGCGACATGCTATCTAGCTCAATCAAGAATCATCTGTGCGGGACATAGCTCGACGATGTAAGGCCACACTGAACTCGACATGCGATCTTCTATCAACACGAGAAGTCTATGTCCTGCGACCTCTGCGGTCAGGACAGGTAAGCACTGCGTCAGAATCCCGCTACAGAAGTCGTGCACGAAATCTTGCGTCGAGCCGGTCTAAGCGTGCCGACCGAGCAGCTGGGCTCTCGGCTCTCGGTATCTTAGGGTTACTTACGAGGTCCGCTGCTTCTACTCTCGCGGAGATACAGCCTTTGCCGAAGAACCTCAAGCCTACAAAGTGCTCGACCATCTTACAACGCCTACGTCGCATCTTACATTCTCCCCGGATGGGCAATCGCTAGCCATGACTTCTAGATGAAACTGAGATTTCATAAGAACTGTCCATCTCCCTCGCTCTACGATATATAGGAACTAGCCAATCTCTTCCGTACCATTGGGCAGGATCACCGGCATTGCTTCTGCTGGCGGCGATGTGTTAGACGGTGGTGATGTGCACATTCTGGTCGCCGTTGCGAATGTGCAGGGCAATATTAGGCTATTGAATATTAGGCAGAAGTGGAAGATGGTGGTGGGTAGCAGTAACATGATTCAAGCAGTCTCTAAAGACAAGCAAACGAGGAAAAGCTTTCCATCAATACCAAGCCCACGTTCGAGACTTTCAATTCCACTCGCGCAAGCTTCATTGTAGCAGTACACGCGTCTCTCGAGCAGCAAGTGCTGCAACTGAAGAGGTGCGGCATTACATCCAAGTACACACATACTCTTTGTGATGTCATCTCAACGATTCGTATACTTACTAGCACACTTGGCAAAGATTGCAAGACTGTAGACTGCTTCAAACAGCACTTTCTGGATTATCTCTCTACTTGATCCATTCTGCCTTGCTGAGCTCGAAGCTGATTCTTAAAGTACCACAAATGTAGCACGTCTGATGAGGGGCTATATACAGATGCATCGAAGGGGCAACATGAAACGAGTGCTGCTACCCACAGATCCGCCACATATCCCAACTATCGCAGAGACGTCCTCCAAACGCACTCTAGGTCTGTTCAACCTGCTGCACCGATTGGACACGTCCGGGACGAACAGTGTTAATGTTCACACATTTCTCAGGCAGAGACCCGACGTAAGCAGGGCAGTTGCAATCAGCGCATCCGTAACCGACGAATTTGCCGTACATACTATCGCCGTTGGTGAAGTAGACTGAGTTTGTGGTGGAATCGAAGTTGACGCAGCCAAGGACACCGGAGTGATGGGTGTAACTGCCGACCGAGCTATGGGACTGGTTAGCAGACGGGCGGCTTTGCTCCAAGGGACATGGTGCGCCATACCAGGCATCGTCTTTATACTCGTTGGCCTTTGGGTAGGTGATCGCGGCCGCCCTGGGAGACACGCCGGCGGACTCTCCGATTGCTGCTGCGTACGCCACAGGCGCCGCGAGAAGGCATATCTGGATCAATTGCATTGTGGGATTTGAATTGTTTGGTTGGTTTGTGGTTTTGGGGGTTGCGGTTACGATTTGATATGGATATGATGCGTAAAGGTCAATGGGAAAGGGTACTGTACGGTTCTTTTATGTCCTGGAGCTGGATCGGCGAAGAGTAGGAGCTCCGTCATCGCTCCATTCAAGTTGGAGAGGCAGACCAGGCATCATCTCAGAGTCATGGCAGTGAAAAGTCCGGTGACCCTAGCGTTCGTTGGTATCCATAAAGTGTGGATGGATGCTGTCACTGCTCTTTGTTGTTGGTACTACGAAAGAGTAGAAGGATGGCCACTAGCAGACCAAGTGGGTCGTGAAGTACACAGTCGCCAGCACCGACACGAGGCATCGTAGTCTCGCTCTATATATGGATCGTCAGTGATCAATGCCTGGCGCACTCCTGTGCGGATGCGACCACATGAGTGTGTACTAGGAGACACAATGCTTTCGTAGTACCTCAAATAGCTCCTCACTCCTCTCTCTCTTGTGAGAGGGCTACGAGTGTAGATTCATGCTTACAGGCGACCTGCTGCTGACAAGTGATTATGGCATCGCCGTTCGGAGCTTCTTGTAGGCTTGCAAAAATCCGATCCTAGGCCACGCACTTCGCTTTTCTCGCTCTACGCTCCGACTGAGCCGCTCTCGTGCATATCGATCGCCGCGATGTCACCCAATTGTGCGGCTTTCGACCACTGAGACCGTGAAGGCTCAACATGTTGGAAAGCGACGCAGGGAGGCGGCACAGCGTCCGGAAGTAGGATGATGTCGGCAGACGCGGGTCTGCAGCGGGCCCTTTCACCCTCGCTTTCCCACACGCCAGCAGGCAGCCATCCTCCACAAGGCAACCCCGTGGCCAAGCCATGGGACGTCTGCGTCTGAGACTGGGTCTGGCTTTACTCCTCGCTCGACACGACAAAGCATTTCGCGTCGGCGATGCTGTGTCTGTTGAGGTCCATTGCTGCACCTGAATGGAACGATTGGGTTCGGCAGTAGAGAGGTTCGCCACCGGCGAGCTTGCCAGCGTTAGGGTTGCCGGGCGGTGTCGCTGCAGTGGAGGGTGATGAGCTATCCCATGCTAAGGATGAGGTTGGACGTGATGAGGCATGCTGCCGACTGCATCGTATGGGCAGCTGAGCATCTTCGACACCATTTGCTCCCGTGCGGTCTCAATGCTTCTTAGCCAGGCTGATCTTGCTGAACTTTGCCGCAACGCTCAAGGTAGTATCCTCTACGTCCCTGTGCGATGGATACATACGCGTGTCTGTGCTAATACAGTAGATCCTCTCTATCAGGATACTAGCTGTGATGGTAACCTTCACGTTAAGATCTTTCCAGCTTGTTCAAAGCGTTTTGCAATACCAGATTGGGATGTTCTAGATGCTTGGCATATCATGAGATTGTGACCTTTGTTCTCTTTTAGCGAGAGCTCTACAAAATCTCTCATAACTATTGAGACTACTTTCCAAAGGGTTAGGATGAATGAAAACACCATTCCAGATAGCTAGAGCCAAAGATCAAGCACTTTTGACTGAACATACCCTAACAACTCTTAGGTATTTACCCTTACTATACCGAGCTCAATAACCAATGAAGCCTTACCCCACACATCTTGAGCGTCTAAAACCTTCAATCTCCAAGGTAAGAGCCCTGTAACCTTGCTAAGCTCTCGGCCCATTTAATGATAACCTATCTGTAACGATACAAACCTCCCGCATCTTTAATATTTCTTTAGAGATCTGCTGTGTCGCTGACACGTACTCACTCGATTATACCGAAATCATCGACACCTGCTTCTACAATCAGTCAGTAGCACTTAGTGCTCTAAGTTGGCGCTACACTTTGCGAGGCCATCTCGCAGTATAAAGTAGGTAGATAATTATGCAAAGTTGAGTACACGGCTGGCGGCAGAGGCTATTACCTAGCGCAATTGCTTGAATTACCTGATACCAAATTCACCGGACCACTATAGCAAGTCCGCTCAAGCCCGAGCAGGATAGGGTGCTGCGAGCCCCATATCCGCACGGCCGAGGGCTTGTGCCGGCTTCTCGGACAGAGGCTCGCAGATACCGCTTCAATACCAAACATCGATCTACTATTGAGGATCTGACGACCAAATGGTTCGGACATGGCAGCATGATGGATGTTCTTATAAGTCTACCCAGTACTTCTACAAGAAAACTCACAAAATCTCTCATGTCAACTGAACGAACCCATGACACTTGAGATGGAGAAGTCTGCTATCCCCGAACCTGTCACAGCAGTGCTGGTATGTACAAGAACTCGTCTCCAAACCAAGGTACTGATCAGATGATCAAGGTCACTTTCGACGGACCTGATGATCCACTCGACCCAAAGAACTGGCCGAGGCATAGGAAACTGACTGTGGTCTTCCTCACGTCTCTCGGCGGCCTTATAACGCTCATATCTGGTCCCATGATGGCACCTGCCCTGACCAATATCGGTTCATCACTGGACGTCAGTCCTGCTGAAGCGAACTTGGCTCTATCGGTTTTCGTCCTTGCTTTCGCATTTGGCCCCCTAGTGCTCGGCCCGTGCTCTGAGGCGTTCGGCAGGAAATATGTGTGGATTGCGGGTAGTGTATGGTATATGGCTTGGAACCTGGGCTGCGGTTTTGCCGACAGTAAAGGTCTCATGATTGCAGCGCGGTTCTTTGCTGGTATTGGTGCGAGCGCTGAATTTGCTGTGAGTAGTTCATCATCATGGAGTCTTATCGGATGGTCACATTTACTGACTGCAGACAAGATATCGGGTCCTGTGCTGAGCGATTGCTGGCGGCCTGAAGAACGTGGCAAGTGGTATGCCGTGGCGCAGTTCCTCCCCTTCCTTGGCCCTGCAATTGGTCCAATCCTCGGTGGGGTAATCACAGGTTCTATCGGTTGGCGGTGGCTGTTCTGGGTGCTGTCCGCTGTCGATGCTTTGCTGATCATCATGTTTGTTATTCTGTTCAATGAGACATATCCGCCCATCATTCTCTCGCAAAAGGCTCGGAGGCTGAGCAAAGAAACCGGACGTTGTCACCGGGTCGAGCCGCATGTCGTCGGTAATGATGGATTGTCTGGCAAGCTTAGGACAAGCATGACTCGACCATATCGGTTGTTCATCACCCAACCAATCCTGCAGCTCATGTCCCTCTTCCTGGCGTACAATTTCGGTTTCCTGTACCTAACGCTGACTACATTCGCCAATGTTTGGATTGATAGATACGGCGAGACCGAGGCCATTTCGGGTCTCAATTACATTGCTCTGGCCATTGGCTACACGATCGGAAGTCAAGTCGGTGGGCCTGCAGCAAACCGCATATGGAAGCACCTACAGTCGAAGTATGACGGAAAGGCTGCACCGGAGTACCGAGTTCCGCTCATGATCCCAAGTGTCGTCTTGATTCCAACAGGCCTGCTCTGGTATGGATGGGCAGTCAATGCCGGCGCGCACTGGGCCATCGTCGATGTGGGTATCGGCGTCTTCGGCTGCGGCATTGTCCTAGGTACAACGATGATGCAGGCATATGTTCTGGACGCTTTTCCCCTTCACGGCGCTTCAGCGCAAGCGGCGTCGCAGTTTCTACGCAGCATCTTTGCGTTCGTCTTTCCTATCTTTGCTCCAAAGATGTATGAGAGTCTAGGTTACGGGTGGGGCAACAGTCTACTTGCATTGCTGTATCTCGCATTCGGCGTGCCGGCGCCACTGATACTATGGGGATGGGGTGCGGGTCTAAGAGAGAGGGCCACGCCGCAGCATTGATTAAAGTCAGTCTTGAACGATGCCGTCTAGCTGCTTGAGGAGTGGCGTGCTATCTATAGATCTTTGAAGCATTATATGTCATGCGCATTTGGGTGGAAATGTTGTATATGGCTATTGAGAGGTACTGGTAGTTGTTGCTTCTCTCGCTATCGGATCTGTGCTATGACTGAGGTGTTCGTGGAACTACTCCAATCAATCACAAGAACAGTGCATGACGATCTGTCTAGCGTTCAAGCCAGCAACGACGTTGGTGAGCGCATACTGCATGCGAGTAGCCTCGAAACTGAGGTCGGAAGATACACGAGGTTTAGACAGATACAAGAAGATAGACGTATCGCCAAGATTCTGACTATTACCGTGTACGCCCCATACCGGAGATTTGAGACCCCCACATATTGAGCAGGATTTGTCTCTCACAAATGGCGTGTAGAATCACATATGCCTTGTCAGTGTACCATCACTCATTGCAATCAGACGAACTGACCGGTGATGTCAATTGTAGCGAACGCATGATTGTCCAATCCACAAGCGCAGTCTACATCGAGAGTCGGCCACACTTCGTGTTGTTTGCCACCACTTTACCTACTCTCCCACATGGAATATCTGCCCATCCTAAATTCCTGAGCGGATCATAGCCAGATAAAACCCCATCGCACGGTTTCGCTTCTTCATCTTTTCACCACACAGCCATGTCATTACTCTTGCTGTAGTTTGATCCTCTTGATTTGAAAGGAAGTCTCCAGAACAAAGAAATCACACCACACCAGTATTCGTAGTGATGCACTGTCGACAGACATATAGGATGCTCCAATTAAACGGAAAAAAACTGATGACTAAGATAATGTGTTGGACTTCCAGTGGTAAGAGGCATGTGGAGCTTCCTTGTTCGCTGTATAGCGTTCGTTACAGTAAGCAGCCATCGGTCTATCCCTCGGAGCGGAGCTTGGAGAAAGGAGGCTGGTAAAGACGCGGAGGCCTTTAGCTTCAGCTGTTGGCGCGGAGACCCCCCGGCGTCCCTTCGCTGCCTCCTGTATCCATTCATTTCTAGAAAGCTGGACTACCATAGGCGTAATGAAGTCCTTCTGCTGGTTCGTCCCGCAGTTTCTGGTAGCTGAGTTGCACAGCAAAAGGCAGTTACTATATCGGGCTTACACTTGCTGGGACAAGGAAGACGTGGATCAGTGCTGTCCTCCCCCCAGTACTCCAGTTTCGAGTCGAAATGATATTGGCATGCAGTCGCGCTCTGCAGCGACTGAAAAGGGAAAGCCGCTCATAATGGGGGAGGCAAACTCCGGTATCTTCTTTCTAGTTACTGCAAAGAGTATTAGAAGTCGATTCTTATCTCAGCAACACATGGCGACGGTGGCATAAGCCTGACCTCTGGGGCTGGTGCATACCATGCAACTACTACTACCAGGCACAAGGTTAGCCAAACCCTGGACAGTGTAAGTATTAGTTCCAGAGTAACTTTCTGTGGCCTTCGTGCCACGTTTTTGCTTTCCTTGAACCTAGCTCGGACTCTCATAAGGCAATGCTGCAAATATGGCTCCTATGATACGGGAGCCTCGTCATTGCGGAGTACATTTCACCACGCTGGCATCAGCCAGTGCTGATCAAATCGCACCTCTGGTGGCAGCACCGCAACCTTTGCAGCTTACACTATCTACAAGAGCAGTAAAGCTGTTAGAGCGCTTCTATACAAGTCGAGGTATTACACTTGGGAAGAGTGGTACGCGTTCATTCCCACTGTTGAGGCGAAACTTCCGACTGCACTGTCTGCGACCTCAGAGGTAGATCAAGGTCGGAACTTATTTTTAAGCAGCAGGAGCTTTGCCAATGGAGCATGCATCCTTCAGGTATCTCCTCTGTTAGAGACTGCGATCGTTTCCTCTGGTCGTGCTACATGTACCGTGGCTGCTCCAGATGCTTCGCTCAGGTACGTTGAAAGCTACCTTACCGGAGTCAGGGCCTTGTAGCTGCTTAGCCAATCTTGTAAGGCAGAACATGGTCGATGTAATGCACTGTACGAATACGTGTACTCACCCACATGGCGAGGAAGGTCTGAAGAACTCATATACACGAATCATAGCTTATCTGAATAGGAAGTTGGCGCGAAACCAAAGAAATGACCTGACAGAGTTGTCAAATAACACCTGAACGGAACAGGACAACTTGTGTAAACTATTTCCATGGATCTTCACGACACTAAAGATTTTCTTCTAGATGACGAGCTCTTTTACAAATTGAATCTTCCAGCTATACGCTACAGACTCCTCGACTGCCGTGACAGCCACTATATCGAGGATTCGGCCTTTCCCAGAGTCCAAATTGCACTTATTCCTCTACCTCAACGCCCGATATCATACTGTGTTGGATCTCTCTTCATACCACACACATGACATCCAATTCCTGGACCTCGGAAAAGCTGGCGGCACTGATTGCAGTAGGGATTGGGATGTCGCCCAGTACTCTGACGCTGGCCCTGGTCAGTGAGCTGACGGCCGCTGGATATGCCAGACCGGCTTGAGCTAGAATCAGGAAAAGTTGGTTTACTAGGATCATAACCTGGGTTACTGCGTGAAAAAGATGGCGAATCAGCATTACAATACTCGATCAGTAGAAAATGGTGGCTACTGACTTTTGTGACATGGTTATCCCTTCGGCTGTAATATGACACTTGGGTTATGCTACGGCAGGACGACTTGCGAAGATGCAGTATTGGTGAAGGTGTAGGAAAGAGAAGGCATTGGACTTGCGTGGGGATGCTCAAGCTATGAGGCTGTGGCCTCGTAGCCTCGTTGCCAAGAGACACCACTTTGGCCATCGAGGAGTCGTAGGTGTAACCACAGTGACACCAAGCGGCCTCATGCCTCGTATTTGGGCAGACTAGCTTGTTGCAAGCCTGCTGTTTGTTCGCTGTCTTGCGTCCAGGCCCTACCCTTGTACACAGCGCCTGATGTTGCGCACGCTGGTGGTTGCCAGGCGGAAAACAGTATGTATCCTAGTTCAAGACGGCAGGATTGAAGACATACATGCCTGGAATCACACGGAAATGGTGAGCGCGAATGGAACGAGACGCTGATATTGAGCACTGTTAATATCTGTTTACATTAGGAGTTCTTGCCAGCGAACACATTCAATAGCCTTCAAGCCTCACATTCTTGATCCAACAATTGTAGCCGGCATGTAGGCATGATCTGTGGAATCTCGCCATCGTTGTCTAATTGGAGGATCTATATCGAGCTAGGCTCCGAGTTCGTAACCATGTGCTCGAGAGGTACAGTGTTGCAAACGTGCATAGGAGTCCGTAAACAGAGATCAGATCGCTAGTTCGGGTTTTGCTGGCTCGTTCAAATCTGATTAAAGATCATTCATTAGGATTTCTTACTTACCTACATCTATGCTAGAGTAAACGAAAGTGCACCACGCCTTTCCCGACACCTTTGATATGTTTCGACACGCGCACTGAGTTCACACAGTGGACGGGTTGCATGTCAGGAGGACTTCATGCACCGGTTCATATTGTCTCGGCTCAGAACATGTAAAGTAGTCATATATACCCCGTTCTGCCGCCAAGTCCATGCAGCTTCATTGGGCGCACGCTTGACCATGATGGCTCATTGGCTGGCTTTTGCTTTCAGACAATGTAAGGTCGCAACGTCAACCAATGGCAACAACACCTATTTGAGGCACTGCCTCGTCGCGAAAGACTATTCATAGCGGGACACACTTGTTCGTGTGTCCCGTGCTTTTGCCTGAGCGCACGATGTGCGAACCGCCGGCACCGCCGTTATCGTTGGCTGCAATGTTGAAGAAGCTGCCAAAGGCTGACTTTCTACTTCTCTCAGCATTCAAACACAATATTCTTTAAATACCTACGACATATAGATCAGACTGACAAAACAGTGGTACTCGTTATGGAAGTTGTTGGTGGTATCGCAAGCGTGTGGCAGCTGGTACAAGCGGTCTCGGCAGTTATCAAGACAACACGGAAGATCTGCATACGACTAAAGCATGCACCAGAGCAATTACTTGATCTCGAGACTGAGTTACTTTGCACACAACAACAACTCATATTCATTCAAGGCTCATGTGAGAAAACACCAGATCACATCCTGCCTGAATACATGAGAGAGATACTCCAGCGTATGATCGCTCGAGCATCAAACAACATCGCTGTGATTGATGACATGAGCCTCGAGTGTCTGAAACGTAGTTCCTTGAACTTCCGCGTTCATTGGGCACTCCAAGATAAGCAAAAGCTCGACAAAGCCTTGACTGGTCTCCACGAGATTCGAACTTCCATCCATGGCATACTACAGCAAATCATTCTGTAAGTCTGCGGTATTCATAAAGTAGTTCAAACCCTATGTCATTTAACGAGACTGTAGTTCCAGCCAGGTTGTGGCCTTGAGTCATCTTGAGAAGATTGAACAACGATTCTGCAACGTCAAACAGTCTCAAGATTTGAAAAACTTGACTTGCAAACAAAGCCGGTTCTCCAAACCACGACGGCAATCTGCAAGGTGCTTGCTCAGCAGGAGCCCAAATGAATCTGGCGGAACTTGTGCTGCGGTCGGCGTCCGGTACACTGTGGTTTCTACAAAACAGGGGGCACATTCAGACTATCATATTGCGCTTAGTGCATCGATACCTTTCCTCAACGTATTGGGGCATTATATGCTGATGGTAACGATGTC
Organism: Polychaeton citri CBS 116435; assembly: GCA_010093785.1. Classification (NCBI taxonomy): domain Eukaryota; kingdom Fungi; phylum Ascomycota; class Dothideomycetes; order Capnodiales; family Capnodiaceae; genus Polychaeton; species Polychaeton citri. The sequence goes on from MU003872.1 coordinate 12,713, forward strand.
CATTCGCACATTTCCGCTATACACCTTCAGAGCTTGTGTAGAGAGCAGTCTGTCAGTTGCACGAGTCATCTCCAAAGACTCACCTTTCTTCACTGCATGCACGAATGGGGACGTCTTAGCCGTGAGGAAAATGCTCGTCAGCGGCCAGGGCAGACTGTCTGACGTTGACGAGGACAATTGGACCCCACTTGCGGTAAGCCAAGATTCCCCCTGTTAACACAGCAAGAGAACTGATCTTCTGGAATAGCATGCAATTGCCGGAGGGCAGGACGAGATAGTGAACGAGCTCATTGATGCTGAAGTCGATGTCAACGCATCATTTGGCTTGAGACAAACTTCACCGCTGCAGTGGGCCCTATGGCAGAAGCAGTATGATGTAGTGAGAACTCTACTCAACCGAGGAGCCTCACAAGATCACGTCAACCTCTTCGGTTGGAATGCTACATTTTTCTGCTGGGCTAGGATGAGCAAAAATGATCAGCCCATGACTTTCTTCTTGCAGCTCTTATCCGACGACACATATCAAGATCTAGATATTGTTGACGGTAGAGGCTGGACAGTGCTGCAACGCGTGGCAGCATACGGATTTCCTTGCGAAATACGGGAGCTGATAAAACTTGGGGCTGATCCTGTGCAAGTGACATTGCCTCTCCACTGGGGTGCAATACATCATGCCACATTTTATGGCAACCTGGACACTTTCGAGGAATTGGTACCATACTACCAATCAGTTCAGGACATTGTCGACGAACGAGGTTGGACTCTCCTCCACATTGCCGCATCGGCTGGGCAATTCGACATCATGCAACGTCTCTTAGACCTGGGCGCAAATCCAGAGGCGCGCACGCATGTGCGTCGCGAATTTGATGGACACATGCCAGTATCGTTGCATGGACGCTGCTGTAGTGTCGAGGAAGTAGCAGCTGCGCAGAACCATGATAGAGGCCATCAGGTGTCTAGTATTATTGATGACTTTTTGTCGCGAAGAGACATTTTCCACGACGCTGTAGCTAGCTGCAGACATGGTTAGAGTTGAACAGCCTCCTATAGACTGATATTCTTAACACTAGGCAATAGCTTGCCACTAAGATAAAATCTCGCAAGCATTGAATTGACATTGATCCACCCGTACGATTTCCGACAGTTGGAGCCATCAGTGATTGCTCCACGACCAATGCCTCCTAAGGTTCAGGGGTTGCGGGCTCCAGGCATATATGACGTCATTCGTCGTCGACACGAACGCGTCTCCACGTGCACGATCCAGGCAACAGCTGCTTGACTGTTTGGTGAAAGTCTGGTCAGGTCTGAGTTCCTGCTTCTATGAGAGGTATGTCAAAGAATCTTTTCTATCCTGTTTTCAGTACCCATAGCCAATTGAATCGCTAGTGCTCTGGAGTCGTGTTATATCTGGTTTCCTGTCAACTCATGGCACAAACACACAGCTACATCGAACAGCCAACTCACGGGCTGGAAGTCACTCGAGCAGCCATCACGCTTGACGGGCAGAGGAATTAGTCGCTACGGGTACCCAATCTACTCTGTCTCTTGACAGAATCAAGCTCATTATGGCAGGCTTCGGTGGCCATCGAAGTGAAGGCTCAATATCGGGTGCTTCAATACTCGCTGCCTTTATACCCACCTTGATAGCAGCCATCATATACCTCTCAGCGTTCGTTCTGATTCGCAACAGAAATAGGAAAATCTACCTCCCCAGGACTTTTCTCGGAACAGTTCCCGAAAAGGACCGGACTCCATCGTCCCACGCGTATGGTCGATCTTGGTTTCATGATTTCAAGGCTCTCCCTGACCATTTCGTTCTCCAACATAACTCCCTAGATGCCTTCTTATGGTTGAGATTCCTGAAGTTCGTCATTTTGATTTGCCTCATCGGCTGTCTCTTGACATGGCCAATCTTGATGCCTATCAACGCCACTGGCGGCGGAAGATCGACTCAGCTTGACAGAATCAGCTTCTCGAACATCGCTGAGAATAACCGCTTGTGGGCTCATGTAGCTGTCGCATGGGCCTTTTTCAGCATTGTTATCTTGCTGATTGCAAGAGAGCGACTGCATGTTGTTGGCGCAAGGCAGGCTTATCTTCTGGACGAGAGAAGAGCCCTCCTTCTTTCATCAAGGACTGTACTTTTTTTGAACGTACCTCGAGAGGCAATACAGGCCGGAAATCTCGAATCCACGTTTGGACGTAATGCGGAGAGAAGCTGGCCAGTGCAAGACTTTGGTGATCTGGAAGAGTTGATTGCAACTCGTACTGGTGTTGCTCACCAGCTGGAAAGCTTTCAAATGGATCTAATCAAAGCAGCGTGTAAACAGCAGCGTAAACAACCCAGCCAGGATCGCAATATAGTTTCGGACGCTGCAGAAACGGAACGCCACCCTACCCTTCCGAAAGCCTTACAGCAAACGTTGCCACTCGCAAAGACCATAAATGAAGCAATCATGAAAACACGAGACTTTGTTTCGGAATTGACGAATACGATAGACCGTCACCGAGAAGCGCCCAGCCGTAACTTGCCCAATCATTCCGCAGTCTTCGTCAGCTTTTCAACACAACTGGCTGCCCATCGTGCTTTTGAGAAGGTCACCTTCAAACCAAGGTTACCTACTCAAATGCGATTCTTAAGTATTCAACCCAAGGAGGTGCTCTGGAAGAACTTGACGATGCCGGCGGAGCAGAGACTATCTAAAGCTTTTATTGCTCTAGTCTTCGTCATCGTTTTCATCATCTTCTTTTCTATCCCTGTTGGTATCATTGGTACCATCAGTAACGTCGAATACCTCGCACAGAACTTCAAATGGCTTTCCTGGATCAACAACTTGCCCCCCTGGATATTGGGCTTGCTGACCGGATTTGTACCTCCATTCCTGGTCAGCTGGTTTACATCCTACGTTCCAAAGCTTTTCAGACGTAAGTCACAGTTGTAATGGCTTGAAAAAGATGTCATGCTAATGATTGTACATCAGACATTGCCAAGCTGTCAGGTGAGCCGACTACGCCTCAGGCCGAACTGAAGACCCAAGTCTGGACATTCGTGTTCCAGGTTGCGCAAGTTTTCCTCGTCACAACCTTCTCATCAGGCGCTTCCGCCATCGCCAAGAAGACGGTCGAAGATCCCTTGGGAGCTCCAGCACTACTTGCTGAAGCGCTACCTAAGGCAAGCAACTTCTATTTAACTTACTTCATCCTTCAAGGTATAGCCAGTGCAGCAGACAACGTACTTAATTACTCCGACCTCTTCTCGTATTGGTTCTCTCAGTATTACTGGAACAAGACTCCACGCGAGAAGTTCACAGATTACGCGCAGATGAAGGGTATGAGCTGGGGTGCATGGTACCCCAAATTTACCAACCTGTTTGTGATTGGTAAGTTCCATCTTCTGGAATGCAACCTCAATTTGGAGCTATAACTGACGTCTGGGCACCAGCTATCGCTTACTCGTGCATTGCTCCCCTCGTACTTGGTTTTGCAGCAGCAGGGATATTCTTATATTACCTCAGCTACCGCTACAATGTCTTTTATGTGATGCAGACCAAGGTTGACACCCGCGGTGAAGCATATACTCGCGCCCTTAAGCAGATGCCAACAGGAATTTACCTTGCCGAGCTTTGTCTCATAGGCCTCATGGGTGCGCGTAAAGCAGCTGCCCAATCGGCCGTCATGATTGCTCTGCTGGTGGTTACAGCTGTTGTAAACGGGGTCTTGGATCGGATGCTCCGCCCGCTTGAGCTCTATCTTGGACACGACTCTCTGACTGAGCAAGAGGTGCCATTGCTTGCACAAGAGGACAGTGTCTCCGCTCAAGATGAGGAAGCATTGCATACGGCCTCACATATTCGGCGGCTGGGTATAAATTTACTACCAAGGTCTCGAGCAGAGGAGCTGTCGAGATTCCTTGACTCTATTATTACAGGCTCGCGGAAGAGGGTTAAGAATTGGATGCATGATTCTTCCGCTCGCCACACTTCTGAAGACGCAGAGGAACTGCCTCAAATGTCCGAGGAGGAGCTAACAAAGGCATATACAGCGCCAGCGTTCACGTCGAAGATACCGAAGCTTTGGCTACCTAAAGATCCACATGGTGTCTCGAAGCAAATCATTGAAGAGAATGATGAAGTCGGCATACCAACCACCGATGAAGGTGCCTGGTTGGATGAGAAAGGTAGGTTGGGATGGGATAAGGATTTCGACCACGTACCAGTATATTCCAAACCTAAGATTATCTGAGAAGGTAGTCTAACCGTAATTGAGAGTCCCGAGGCGTAACACTAGAGTAGTGATTGCTGTATTAATATGGATACCCAAAGCTGCCATTCTGTAACCACACTTTCTACGAGTGGTAGCAAGTTCAGATCACTGCCCTCAAGCTTTCCCGCCGCTGCAAGACTGAACTATCTCATTGGCTATTTATCACATACGCGTTTTCAAGATGATCTGTGACCATACTGAATGATCATTTTGACATCCTAAACTCATATCTCGTTCGTCGAAGTGGATGTGATGGATAGAAACAGTGGCACGGTGACTCCAACAAGCTGTACGGTATATTACTGTAACCAGATGCAGCAACCAGCTGAAGTGGGTACCTGCGTTTTTGGGGGGGTTCGTTGCACGATTCTATTCATCGCCCAAAGCATATGAGTAGCGGGATAGCCTCCAGGATTGGCAATCGTTACGTTACACCTGTCACAAGAGAGACTAAAATTCACGACGCCCAGGAAATATTGCCATTTTGCAGAAGCAACCACACCGTTACCACTGCACACCTTTACCTCAATTCGCAATGGCTCCGAGCGGACCTCACGCGCGTCAAGGCACTCTACATAATCTCCCAGTCCACCCGACGTTAACCGCCTTCGAGCCTCTGAAGCCGCTTACGCGTAACCTGAACATAAATACGCTGCTATGGGTAGGCGGACTGTTCGATTCTCCAGGCAGTGTGGACTACCCGTTTGCACTGGCAGAGGCGCTGCCACCAACATGGGCGCTGGCAGTAGCTTCGTTGTCGTCGGCAGGCCACAGTTGGGGTACATCCTCGATCGCGCAGGATGCTAAGGAAATGAGCCAGTTGGTAGGATACTTCCGCACCCTGCGGCCAGGCGGGAAGGTGGTCATAATGGGCCACAGCACAGGATGCCAGGACTGCATGGAGTACGCAGTAGGTGCTGGGAGGGAAGACAGGGAGAAGGTGGACGGAGTGGTGCTACAGGCGCCCGTGAGCGATAGGGAGGCACTGGACATGTTCTTTTCAGACACGGTGCGGAAAGAGGCAGATGAGCTGGCGGTCTCAATGGTTGGGAAGGGTGAAGGGCTTGAGTTCCTGCCATACAGACTCACCAAGGAAGGGTTTGGGAGGTGCGCATTGACGGCCAAGCGGTGGGTGGACATCTCGTCGCCTGCGCCGAAGCATGACGGAGCGGATGACTACTTCTCCTCAGATCTGGAGACGGAGAGGCTGAAGAAGACGTTTGGAGAGTTCCCTGCCAGCTCGCCATTGTGTATACTCGTAAGTGGGAATGATGAAGGCATGAAGCCGGAGGTGGACAAGGAGGCGTTGTGGAAGCGATGGGCTGGGATCCTTAAAGAAGGTGGTGGCATTGTAGATGAGCAGGCCAGTGGGGTTGTGGAGGGTGCGGCTCACAACTTGAACGGAAACAAGGAGGAGGTCGTCAAAGCACTGACGGAGAGAGTGGTTGGCTTTGTTGGAAGACTGGACCAAGGGCAATTGAGTGGCGGCGGCGAGACAAAGGTATAGAGGTGATATTTAATGCTTAGATGGCCTATGACATATAGACGAGTGATGTTGCTTAGAATGCATAGATGACCTGATGGATGGCAACATGGTATTGTAATGAGATCGAACTGGACTCGCTTATAAGTGGCGGGTAAAAGCACGTCAGTCTTGGATTGTTCGCCATAGAGAACAGCTTGATTGATGAGGCAATACTCCAGTTGGCTCGTAGCAGATGTGACCTGCATCAACAGAGTTGAAACTCTAGCATAAGGTTAATTGAAAGGATGCTCTGCTTGATATATTGCTGTTCTGCACTCCACACCCATGACTTACCCGATAGTGGTGCTGCAACCTCCTGGCTCTGGAATATTCCTGCTACCTCTGAGCAGAATATTCGTACCGCCCTCAAGATAAACTCACGGGTAAGGCACCTGATAGGTCACTGTTGAACTCTAGGTAATGCTATTTGCTAAACCCCGAATCGCTATAACCAACAAGTGCACAGCTCTGCAAGACCCTCACCTCTGCAGAGACCTTGCACGCATGATCGCCTTGACTGTGTCGGGCTTTCTTCGCACTTTCCAATGGATTTGCACAAAGCAGACCGCAAGTGATTCCGTTTATGAAGTCGTGTTGCAAAAGAGTCGTCGAACCTTCAAAAGGTGCAACAGTGTTTCGGTGGAGTACCGGCAACTGGTAATAGCGCAGCATGACACAGGTATCGTACTATGCAGGAATAGGAGACGCTGCAGACGCACCTACCATTGATGGTCTGTATCACCGTTGTTGAGTCTGCGGTTCATCTCTGTAGATAAATAAGTGGAGTTCTGCCGACGAGGACTTCTTCGCTCATTGAACTCTCTTGACACTTAGCTCTTGCTCCAGCTCGCCTTCTAGGCCAATGAACCCAGCGCTCTCAATCTTCTTCGTCCATTTCGTGCTCTCGTACTGTGCAGTGAAGATCGACATCCTAAGTGAAGGCAGGCCTTCGACCTTCCCAGGCGCAGCTGTCCACGTCCAACGTCCGAAAGACCAGTTGAGGATCCAGTATCCGTTCTCCGGGGTAGCAATCGTCGTCTCTGATCCGTCCGAATTCTGAGGTGTAGCATTGAGTTTGACAATGGCTTTGATGCGGTAGACCTCGTCCTTGGGTGCGGCTTTGAGGAGTTTGCTGAGCTTAGCGATATCCACAGGTGTCGGCTCTGCGGAAGCCGAAGGGGAGAGAGTGACGGAAACGCATTCCATCTCGCCCATATGGCCCTTCTCGTGGCCATGCGCATGACCGTGATCGTGACTGTGGTCATGATCGTGTTTGTGTTGGTGTCCTTCTGCCTGTCCGTTCTCCAGCCATCCCCTTGCCATCTTGCCGTCAAGCCCAAAAAGTAAGTCTACACCCACAATGCCCTTCTCGCTCTTAACCTGTGGTGTCTCAACGTCCAAGTCTCCCAATCGGTCCAAGAAGATGTCGAACTCCCTCTCTCCTAGACCCTCCCACTTGTTGACAACAATCAGATCCGTCTCTCTTGCCTGAATCTTCGCGGTGTAACTCTTGCTCGCATACCCGCCCCAGTTCTCTGCGTCGATCACGCTGACCACGCCATCGACAAAGAACTTGCCTCCATGCGCCTTCCCTACCCGGGCAACCTCCAGTACTAGCTTGATAGGTTCTGCGGATCCAGATGTCTCGATGATGATCCGATCGGGTTTCAGGTCGGATGCCAAGTTGAGAAGCGCATCCTCAATCTGGGAGATGTTGGCGCAGCAGATGCAATCGCCTAGCAACTCCTGGGAGCCGGCGAGCGAGGATGAAGCTGCTAGGGCCGAGTCTATTGCCAAATCACCAATCTCATTCTTGATCAAGGCGAGTTTGTAGTCTGGGGAGCGGGCGCGTAATTGTGGGAGGAGGTTGAGGATGAGTGTTGTCTTTCCGCTGCCGGCGAAGCCAGTGATGATTGTGATTGGAATGCGAGTGTTCGGTTCTACTGATCCCATTGTATCTGTTCTATCTCGTGTAGTCTATTTCTACGAGTGAAAACTGGAAAAGATGAAGAACATAAAGAAGGATGGGATGGAACGAATACATCTCTCCATCCAATGCGGTTGAGGACGAATTTTCCTGGGCAACCAACACGAGGAGAGTGGCGATAAGATAAGAGTGAACCCCTCGATCGCTCTACGTCTTGACTAGACAGCATTTGAGCGCAGCCTGGATGACATGGTGATGGAAAAGACCAGTAAGTTTTGTCTATTCTACCGCGAATTCACACCGAAATTACTTGCACACACACCATTCAACATTGACCTTGATTCTTGAAGTACAAAACGTGTTTGGCTCTCAGCCTTTGGGAAGCAGACAGATAGCTGCCTTAGGCTCAAATCGATCCCCACCTTGTGTTCAGCTCCATTGGGTATGCAAGTTGCCATTGGCTTGGAAGTTGGTATCATTGACCTCACTTACTTGATCAGGGAGGTCCTTCATATCGAAGCTAGAAAGATTCTGCGACAGCGGTAGCTCCGAAAGATCAGGATATGATAGCGTAGCTGCATCTGGAGTCTTGGGGAGAACCAAGGCAGTATGCAGCACACGAGCTGCCGGTGGTGGCAGTGTAATGCGCCAGCAGGTCACAATGTGAAACAGCCAGACCAGGTTTACTACCGCCTCCTCACTTGGTCCTCTCCTCCACCCTAATCTTTCAGGGATCATTGGATCAGGCACAGGACGATCGAGACAAAGCGCAGCTCTATAGCTACCTACGTCAGTGCCAAGTCGAGCTTGCCCTGCCTTCACTTCGATCGGTTGTCCAACTGCCTTGGTTTGACACATGCTAGCAACGGGTAGTCACAGGGTAGACAACTGGGGTAGGTGGAGTAAGTAGATGTAACATATATAGATACACTTCAGTGATCATCTCTCTTCCGTCAAAGTCCCTTCTTTCACAAACATCTTTCCACGCCCAGTCTCTTCAACACTCGCACCCAAAACAAGCTTCAATCTCCATTCTAAAGCTTTCAAAGCTACAAGAACACCACCAACCATGGATTTCGTCAAGAACGCAATGGGTGGCGGCGGCGGCAGCAACGAACAGAACAGCTCAGGCAACAGCGGTGGCGGTGGTGGTGGTTTCATGGACAAGCTCAACTCCAGCGCTGGTGGTGGTGCCGAAGGCGAGAAAAACGAGGACTACCTTGACAAGGGTATGTTGGCCATCTCGCTCAGCTATCAGGGTATCCTTTGCTGACAGACTTGGGACGGCAGGCATTGATATGGTGCAGGAGAAGTTCATGGGTGGCGGCGACCAGAGCAACGAGAGCGCAGTGGAGCAGGCCAAAGATGAACAGATCTCGGACTTTATCCGGGGCAAGTACAAGTCGACCACGGGTTCTGACATTCCCATCAAGGATAAACCCACCACCTTCGACAAGTCGACCGACTAGATCAGGATTGGATGTTTAGATGGTGCAACCTCGCAAGTGACGGACACTGAGAGGTTGACACCACCGAAAACCTAGGTTTGAGAGCTTAATAGCGATACCTATACGAGACAATGATCCTATAAGTGGTCATGAAAGTACTACAAGTTCACAATGAAACAATCCTTCCCGGCAAGAGATGAGTGTCTTTTCCACGATAAAACACCGTGGAAGTATTGTAAGGATCAGATTCCAGAGATTCATTCCTACCTCCTTTGACGTCGTTGATCATCAACATACCGGACCTACTCCAGGTCCCAGCATGCATCAGCGGGTCTAGACTCGTTCAGTCGTGGTATTAAAAGAAAGTTTTTCCTTCTACGATGTCGTGAGAACATTTCACTATTCGAGACTTGGTCTTAAGAATGTCTCACACAAAATTTACGGTTAACAGATAGTTGATAGCATTCCGGCATTTGCCATACTTTCCCACTCACGACTGCCAGCCAATCAACCTCTGGCAGAATTCTAAAATCATCGTACCCAGTGCCTGAAGGCATAGTTTGCTGCCAATTGAGTGACTTTCCTTTCGTCTAGACATAAATTTCTCATGGTAGCGGGAGTACTCGAGAGCATACATCAAGCTAACTGACGACCTGATACACCTAGCTTGCGAAGATTGGCCCACAAATCTGTTTCCATGCGCGCCGTCGGTGGCCTGACGTGTTGTAAGAAGGAAGGCGAGAGTGCTCTGCATCACATGCGGATATACGCAACATGACTGAAGCCTACCATGCTGTTTTCAAACTAAACCTTTGGAACAGACACAAGGCCTAGGAAGATGAAGCTGGATGCAATGACATAGGCGGTGCTCTCAGCTTTCGAATAGATTTATGGCAACTCTTTCTCTCATCTGGGTCTGCTTTGCTACAGCTTGCTCCTAGATCCAGCACTCTCATTTTGGGCGGTCAAATATGTCCTTTGCCCTTCCATCACCTCCACGCACTCCTTCACCATACCTACTAGGATGTCTTTCGCCGGTCTCACCTCCTTGATGACGCTCGCGACTTGCCCCATCAAGAAAGGTATATCCACGTCCTCCACGCCATCATCCAGATCTTTCTGTAGCGGTACAATACCGCTCTCGGTCAACTGTCTCACTTCCTCTGGCCGCTTTTCGTCCCAGCTACGGATGTACTCGTTCACCCTCACTCTAAGCGGTCGACCGCTGACGACAAGCGTACGCAGAGTGTCTTCGAACCCAGCTGAAACGACAGCCTCTTTGTGTTGCTGGCTACACCCTGCCTCGGTCGAGGCAACGAAGCGCGTCCCGACCCAGGCACCTACAGCACCATAACTCAGCATGGCAGCCAGGGACCTGCCGTCGCTGATGCCGCCTGCAGCGACCACGAGGGCCGGTTCACCTGTCAATGGGCTGCGATACTGCTTTGCTGCGTCCACGACAGCGGGTATAAGTATACTGGTCGCGATGTCACCGGTATGACCTCCTCCTTCTCCACCCTGTGCGCAGACCAGATCCACGCCTGCATTCAGCGCCTTGTGGGCGTGTTTCGGGTGCCCCACCATGTTCATGACCAGTATCCCTGCTCTATGCAGCTTCTCTATGACTCTTGCAGGAGGTATCCCAACAGCGCTGACGAACAGCCTTGCCTTTTCTTCGATCACAACGTCAATGAGCTGATCGAGCTGTCCGTGTGTGTAATCATGGTTCGTCTTGCGCGCGGAACCGCCCACTTGCGGAAGAGCTAAGTCAACGCCAAAAGGGAGGCCAGGCGATGAGAGGTGGGCTTTGAGATCACGGATGATCTGGCGTAGCTGCTGGGGTGTGTAGCCCAAACCTCCAATGACACCGAGGCCGCCTGCATTACTGACGGCTGCTGCGAGTTCTGCGGAGGAAGTGCGCGCCATGCCTGCGAGCAGGATGGGGTATTGTATGCCCAGCAATGTGCATAGCGGCGTACGGAGGGTGGGCGCTTCAGCCATGGCTGCAGGAGAATCTACTTGTTCGAGTGTTGCTCACACTGGTTGCAAAGACGGTCGATGCAGGGAATGGGAGCGAAATCCCAAGAAAATTGCGAGCGTGTACAGCAGAGTGTATATATTGAGCTGCAGGCACCTGGTCCTTAGAGGCTATCCTGATTTTTGTGAAGACAATGCTCGTTAACTGCGGGGATATACGACGCGAGCTTAGTTGCATGCCGAGGTTGATGCCCAAATGGGTAAGTCGTCTCGATCATGACTCGCGTGTCTTTTTTTATCAATGCAATGTCTTGGAGTGAAAGACGCACTGTGACAGCGAAGCTCGTGAGTAGGTCCAGATAGATCACGTTATGAACGCGCCCAGCGTATGACTGATACCCAGTCACTCTTCTGCCTCACTTCGCCATAGCAGCGAAGTCGAGCTTTCTGGCCACACCATCAGCCCTTCCTCTCGATGCTGTAGGCTTCCCATTTCCAGGCAGTTCACCACCCATCTTAGTGAGTTCTTCTCCCATCGCTTCAAGCCCACCTCCTTTTCGCGGCAGATCCTCTAGGCGGCTTGGTCTTGGCTCAGCTGTCCAGTAGTCATGCTCCAAGACTTCTTGCGCACTTAATCTCTTTCTTGGGTCTAATGAAAGCATCTTCATCAACAGATCCACACCAGTTGGACCGACGCTAGGGAACATCGCACGCCAGTGGTCGGCACTCTTCAGCGGTGTAGGCGGTGATGGGACAGTATAGGTTGGCAGTTTGCTGACGCCTGGCCAGTTGTCCTCAGTTGGTGTACCGACCTTTTCACAGATGAGATTGATCATGTTGATCTCTGTGTCTGGAATGGCGCGGAACATGACGTCCCGTGCAATGAGCTCTGCGAACACAGCACCACACGACCAAACATCGACCTTGCCACTGTAGAACTTCGACTGGAAGAACATCTCCGGTGGTCGGTACCAGATAGTGATGGTGTTATACGTCATTGGCTCGTACGGGTCCGCCATGTATCTTGCGAGACCAAAATCTGCAAGTTTGATCTCACCATTGGCGGCGATCAGCAGATTGTTGGGCTTGATGTCGCGATGGAGGATGTGATTAACGTGGCAAAAGTGAACCGCGCGCGAAAGCATCAGCATCCATGCTTTAATGTCTGCAGGAGTGTACGATATATCCGCAGTATCTTGGATCAGCTTTAGTAGGTCGCCTTGCGGCAGCTGTTCCAGAACCAAGTTCAGGTTTTGGTTTTTTGTGCTGAACACTGAGTATAACTTAATGATGTTGGGGTGGTCCAGTTCCTGGAGGAACTTGATTTCTCGTATGCTATCCAGACTGACCCCCCATTGTTCAAACTCTGCTCCCACCTTGATTTTCTTGATAGCAACAAGCTGGCTTGGATCTGTCTTTAAGTGCGCACTGTAGACATCTGCATACTGTCCCGAACCAAGCTTTGCGCCCTTGACGTATTTTGCGCGTTCTTCTGCATCAAGTCGCTCTGCTAGATCAAGATGGCGAGCACCCCCGGGTGCTGGCGAGACCGCACGGGAAGTATCTTGAGACGTGTCTTCTGTAAGCGGTTCTAGTTTGGCTCGTTTATTTGGTCGCTCTGCTTCTGGCGGAACATCTAACGCGGGCGAGACAAGACCCATATCTTAGGTTGCGTCGAACAATCTTCGTCAATGTAAGCTTGTGCTAAAGTGAAAGGAGTATTGTAGATTCGACAAAGACTGGCATGCTGTAAGCATGAAGGCATGTGGTCAGTTTGCGAATCTATGGATGGTATACAGTTTAGACATGTGAAGGTAAGGATAGATACGCTTACTAGGTATATTTGAGCCCGCCGGTATGCATAACACCAAGCATTTGCGGACGATGCTCGGGGGAGAGACTTGGCATATGGGACATGCTCCGGGGATCATCAATTATATTCCTTGGGAGCAGAAGAGTGCATCTCATCGCAACGGCCGTCTAGGTGGTGGATTGATCAACACACATGTACACCTGGCACCCTCGTCTTTGCTAAGATAACCATCAAGAATGGCGTCAAAACACCCCCTTTCATTACTGGCAAACTTGACGGCAGCCAGCAGACAGTCGAACACGCTGCCATTCCAATCAGCATCGCGCCGCTACCTCCACCGCCTGAATTCACCTGTACTGCGCGTCCCGAACCCGACACCATTCGTTCCTGATGTGACGACCTTTCTCACCCTCATTGGACGTGGCATGTCGCGGCATGCAGCACAGATCCCAAGCTGGGAGGCGCTCTTCACTCTTTCCAGTGAACAGTTAAGGGAATCCGGCGTCGAACCCGCACGATCACGGCGGTACCTTCTCTGGTGGCGGGAACGGTTCAGAAATGGCATGTTCGGCATTGGAGGTGACTGCAAAGATGCCAGCGATGGTGTGGCAGAGCTGCGCGTGGTTGAGGTGGAAGCGAACGAGAATGCAAAGGACAGATTCGCTACGATGACCAAAGCGCCGTTCTCACGAAAGATGGTGGTGAACCTCCCTCGGAGTATCACGCTAGAGAAGCCCCCCACATTGAAGAAGGAGGGCGAAGAGGAAAATGAAGAGGATGTCGAGGTAGCAATCGCACCTCCTCCTAGGATCTCGCTCCAGGAGGCCAGGAAAAGGTCGGTACAAGGAACCTGGCTAGTCAGAGGGTCTACAATCGGAGGTACGGGCGTTGAATATGTTAAGGGCCACCAGGGTGTTGCGAAACTTGCTGCTAGAGAGGGATTGTGGGAGCATAGGAGAGGGCACAAGGTTGATGGTGGTGAGAGGAGGAAGGCGGAGGTCAGATACAAGAGGAGGGTGGCCGAGAGGAACAGCCGATAATGTGGCTATCTAAAACGGGTGTCTGTCATGCTCGTACTGTATTATCTTGTAACAAATCATCAAGGCTACTGGAAGTGAGCGAGTGTAGCCCCGAACTTCTTTGAAATCCAAATACCCGAAGACAGCAATACCACTACATTAAGAATGACGGAAAGCTAGCCGTGTTCACCCTCAGCATCGCGAACGTTGCCTTTTCGGTAGTGGAGTACCGTATTTTTCTTACGTTTGATCGTCTCCCACGGCTGGCATACCAGCTATATACTTCACGTATCAGAAGTGTCAATTCATCGGGATTTGTCCGTTTTGTAGATGACTTATTCTCACGGATCGCTTTACCACTCGCTTTTTCATTCCTATCAACGTTTCGATGCACTGCCTGTCGCGTCGAGCATTGTCACGTGAAGTTGCACCATGTAGTATTACAGTGGACTCCAGCTGTGTCCATTACCCATCTACATCCTTGCAATGTCGTTAGCAGCCCGACTGTACTCTGAAACGTCTACATTACCTGCCTCACTGCGGTAGTCGACCCTGTCTTCTGTAGGTTGGCACCTCTTAATTGCTTCATATGCGGAGGTGGAGTTGTCATGTGAGGAAGTTTGTAAGTTGTCAATGTGTGTTGAGGCGGGAGCGGAGTGATGCCTCGGGTATCTCGAGCTGTCGTTCAGCAGAACCAACCTTGAGCTCGGCCATCAATAAATCAAAGCATTAGGTAGCCTGATGATTGATTTAAATCAACATATCGATTTGTGTCTGGGCCTCTTTTCAATCTTCTTCCTACCATGACGCAGCCGTCCAGCAATGTTAGAAGATCTACATGGCCGAATGAGGGTATCTACTACTGGATCTCTTGATGCATAGAGAAGGACGCTCAACATCGGACTTAGAGCATGCTCTCGCCTCTCAATGTTGGCCTGCAGTGTCTAGACACGCTCTTGCATTATTAAAGGCTATGCAATCTTGGGGATGCTGCTGATCCATCAGCTGGACCTCTCCTTACAGCGCCTCCAAGTGCCTACAACGACAAATACATCACCAGTCATCTCAAACCTATCTGACAAGCAGAATTTCATAACACACCATCATTAGAGCAGGATAACCTTTTGTCTTAACATAAAAAACTTTGTGAGAATATCTGTAATAGTTCATTAGAAATATTTGCTAGCATTGTGTATTGTCGTAATGTTTTCAGGAACGAAGATTGTCAGTCAGTCTAGCGCTGGCACATTGGACAACGGACGAGGCGACTCTTGAGGCTACCACCATTGCCATGAATATTCGACTTAGCCATTCAGAAAGTCTGTGGGCATATGTCAGACATAGATTTCAGCCTTTGTTTTCCTTCTTGCTGGAGGCAAATGCTACAGGGCTCTGATATTTCTGCCTCTGCTGTGTCCCTGCGGCTTGGGGGTATGTAGTGGACAGACATAGACACAACCCTAACCCTGAGAGTGCGCAGCACGCGTAAAGAGGCACGCGACTGCGACGCGTCTACTTGATTAACGAGTCCCGCGCCTAGAAGTCTGAGGACCTGAGTAGCAGAATGATTACCTACTGAGACAGGCACAACATGGCGATACAACAGGGCATGAGAGACGGCCAGCTTCTGGCCAAGCCGGACCATGATACATTGCCGCAAGACTTGACTCGTGCTGATGCTGCTTATCATGCGCACCCTTCCTACCTGCTCCCCTTCGGCTCGAACCGTCATTACCAGCAGCAATATGCGGACATGTATTTCTTGCGCCTCGCCGCTTTGAAAAAGCCACTCGAATCTCTTGCATCTGAAGTATGGTCGGATTTCAGCATTGCAGGCGAGGCCGCAAGATGTGTCGACCGCGTCCTGGATGTTCGGCAGGGCGAGCTTTGCTGGGTCATCGGAACGGTATACATGGAGATGCCTCTGAAGCCCAACGTCCTTGATGACATTGGTAAAGAGCACTGGATTGCCGCGCCGCCACCGAGAGTGAAGTACACAAGCGGAGATGGGGACCAGATGATGCTGGAAGACGAGAGTGGTCGGCTGAGATTGACTGGAGGCTTTCTGCAGGGCTGCTTCCTCGTCACTGGGGCGATTGTAGCTGTCTTGGGTACGGAAAACAAGGATGGCGAGTTTGAAGTCTTGGACATAAGAGTCCCGGACCTTCCTCGACAGCCACAGCGGTGGGAAAGTGAGCAAGGGCAGGCAGCAGTCAACGGAACGGCTACCTCTTCACAACCAGGAGGCGACAGTGGGAAGGTTGCAATCGTCTCTGGCTTAGGAATCACGGGCGATGCTGGTGACCTACTGAGCCTAGACCTATTGATGGAATACATCCTCGGCGAGTCGCTGTCGGACGCCGATCAGGAGTCTGCAGCACAGATTTCTCGATTAATCATCGCTGGCAACTCGCTCTCACACGGATCACCAATCGCAAGCCGTGAAGACGTCGTTTCTGCTGCAAAAAAACAGGGCGTCGGTGCAGCCAGGAAGTACGGCTATGATAGCAGCGCCTACAATGCTGCGCCCACGTCCCGCCTTGACAGCTTTCTTTCCACTCTTCTGCCTTCTCTGCCGATCACGCTGTTACCAGGGGAGCATGACCCTACCTCCACGGCGTTACCTCAGCAGCCAATTCACCCAGCGATGTTCCCTCAGAGCCGTGCATACATGGAGCCTCCTGCAGAGCACTCTCATAAATCATCCTGGTTCCACACCACAACAAATCCTGCTGACTTTGATCTGGCAGGCTGGCGTTTTCTTGGTACCGGTGGTCAGACAGTGAACGATGTGTACAAGTACGTCGACTGCGAAGACCGCCTGACCATCATCGAGGCCATGCTGAGGTGGCGACTTACTGCTCCAACAGCACCTGATACACTGTGGTGCTACCCCTTTCAGGACCGTGATCAATTTGTGTTAACAGATTGCCCTCATGTGTACTTTGTTGGCAATCAGCCCAAATTTGAAAGCAGAATCATTGAAGGTCCTTTGGGCCAGCAAGTCAGACTGGTGGCAGTGCCGAGCTTTAAGGAAACGGGAGAGATGGTGCTGCTGGATCTGGAGACCTTAGAGCCTGAACTCGTCAAGGTTCAGATATATGACGGTTAAGGGCTATCTTTTGTTCCTGCGCGAGTCTCTCAGCACGAGCGTATGCAGGAGCGACGCAAACCGATGTTAGTCGTGCTTAAATCGAGCGCGGCATTAAAGACGATATACAGCTCTGAGACAGTTCGAAGAGCCCCTTCACCACTCGTCTGTCAGACGTGGCTTCAGCAAGCTGCCACGTCAAAGGCGAACCTTTCGAAAACCGTCATGAACAATCAACTTGGCTAGGGTTGCGCTACGGCTGGATGCTCTTATACTGTTATTCCTTCGCTTGGCTTCAACCCACTGTGAACTTGCCATGAGATATCTATCAGGGGGTACAATGTCTTTCAGTATACTATACGCATCGAAGATCACACGTCAATATCCGACACAAATTTGGGCCTCACCATCCTTCCCGAAATCAGTTCCTTCTCCAGGATGATGCAAAGAGCGACGGCCGCTCCTCGACCTTCACAGACCAAAAACACCTCCGCCAGTTTCTCCTCCTTGTAATCGAATTTCTTCACAGCCAGCTTCCATCCGTATCTGGATAAAAATCTTGGATGCTTTGCGTCTAACACAGCAGTAATGGCGAATAGGAAGGCTGAGAGACGAAAGCTTGGCAAACGAGCAATGCCAAGAGTGTGTGAAGTCAAGGTGTGATGGGCAGAGGGGCTGTCAAGCTGCCGGTTCCTATCACCAGTTGTGGTGGTAGATAACCAATATTCGACTGGAGCCGGCACGAGCTGTGCTGCGTAGAGGAGAGAGTCGGGAGTTTGCTTGGATGGGAAGGCAATTACTGGAGGGGTTGCTGTTGTGTAAGGGTTCATCTTCCACATCTCGGAATGTTAGTAATGAGATTACTCTCAGCCACGATAGTGAAATTTTATTAGCCCAACTTACAGGCAGTCTCGCATTACTCCTCTCGTTCCCTCTGTGGATATTAGGAGAGCCACCACGGCTATTACTATCTTCCTCATCCTCGCCCTCATCTAGTTCCACATCTCTATCGCCTCCTTCCTGTTGTTGACCGAGGAGTGGAAGGTTCCTTCGGCCTGTACGGCGAGACAACTGTGCGTTGCTGGCTCCGAGGCTTGCATAGGCTGAGCCAGGCCGAGCAAAGACATGCTAACTCACCTATGTCAGCTCTGTCCTGCCCTTAGCAGCTACATCTACTGAACTCAGAGGAAACGACTATGTGAACTCACCCGCCTAATCTGCCTGCTCCTCGCGTAATCTCGGGTGAACTTCTGCATGGCTGTTCCTGGCTTGCTCCTCCCCATCGTGAGAAATGAGGTCTCAGCACGACACTGTTGATTCGGAAATATGTCCCTACCAAAGCTCTTTCGTGAACGTTATGATCTAGTCCTTGTGTGTGGATGTGCTTTGTTAAGTGTATACTGTTAAAAAGATTTGTGCCTAAGAGCAACGTGACTTCGGAGGCGGAGAGCTTCTTTCAATGGCAGCAAGGAGGGCAGAACGCACGTGGAAAGGAGTGTGATATGCGATCAACACATGCGTTTCATGACGCAGTGCTGGAAATTGCATTGCCGTCGATGCCAAAATGTCCGCTATATATCTTGTAGAGGGAGCGGCTCGCCGAGAACGGTTCATCTTTCCCACATATTGACGCTTTTACAGCAAGTCACCGAGAAGATAACTGCGTTGCAGGGTATCCAACTGTTGCACACAATGATTGTAGATCACCAAAGTATGTGCGTTCGCGAGCACATCATGAAGCTTTACCACAGCTGATGTCGATACCAAGTGATGTTGTCAACCTTTACCTTCATGAGATGGTACTTTGTTAGAACTCCTACTTGTACCGTACGGATTAAAGGTTCTCCAAGGGACAGAATGCAGCCTTTGACAAGTTGTGGACTGAGTCATTACCATGACAAGATCCGCGTTATGTTCTTTCTATTATCCCATCCTAGACTGAAGACCAATCAGCTCTTTTGATATTGATGATAACTTGCAAGACAGATGCGATCCGTTGCAAGACGTTCGATTTCACACTGTCTGGCTTTTCAATGTGACTGGCAATTGGATTTACTGATGACTGCTAATGTGGGTGAACTTCGTTTGGTCTGGTGCCAGATACGAAAGACGCTTATCTCGGTTATCGTAACCGGGCTGCTCTTTCTGACAAATTCGTTACTTGAGGATATCAGGAAAGTTGAGTGACGTTGAAGGTTTCCTGATCTAGATTGGTGCCTTGGCAGACATGAATACGACGCGGTATTAGGAAAGCGTCAAGATATCCACTCGCTCATATCAACTTCCACCGAGTTTCATCAACGCATCCAGGTCAACCCAAGATTATGTGTTCAGCCTCGTATTGCAACAGATTCTAATATCTCCAGACACTGTCTAATCTCCTTCGCCTGTCATTTCGCAAAGGTCTGACATTATACTAAATGGTGTGCTTGGCGCCAGTTCCCTACTTCATCAGTTTGCAATCGCTTATCGGCCGAATTGCGTCCTAGTGTTAGCCTGTTCTGCAGTGATGTTGAAAGGGAAACAAGATGCGCAACCTTTTGCGACTAGAAAACGGGCCACTACTACGTCGAGTTGGCTCAAAGTGCTATACCTCCTTCCTGCATCTGCTCTACTAGCTACACTCATGCGCTCAACAGCAATGTATGAGGTCCTGAACAGGCCACAGCCTCTTGCCTTCAGTGTGGACGGCAATTTCCAGATATCCATCTTTGGGGATCTGCATTATGGTGAGAACGCATGGGAACACTGGGGGCCACAGCAAGACGTATGGTCACAACACGTAATGGATCGAATTTTGGACGCTGAAAGGACTCAACTTGTTGTCCTCAATGGTGATCTTATTACAGGAGAAAATGCTTTCCTCGAAAATAGTACTAAATATGTCGACCAAATTGTAGCGCCAATGGTGAAAAGAGGCCTGCCATGGGCTAGTACGTATGGCAACCACGACAGCCAATACAACTTGTCGCGTGACGACATTCTGGCCCGTGAATATCGATGGTCCAATGCCAGGACGAAAAAGATGGTCTTCAATCCCAACGCCGGCGTCAGCAATTACTACCTGCTAATCTATCCTAATGATTGTCAAAGGCGTGGCTGTATCCCTCGATTAATCTTGTGGTTCTTTGATTCTCGTGGTGGTGCTTTGTTTCAGGAGCTCAACAAGGATGGTAGCCAAATCACCCAACCAAACTGGGTCGATCAAAGCGTAGTAGAGTGGTTCAAAAGTGCATCGCAAAGGCTCAAACATAAACATGGCGTAATCATACCTAGCTTGGCATTTGTGCATATTCCAACAAACGCATCTCGTGCCATTCAGACAGATCTTGGCGTTGACCCTAGGAAGAGCCCTGGAATCAATGATGATTATCCTCTTGCGCAGCAAGCACAAGGCTGGTGTAAAGATGGTAGCAATTCAGCTGGATGTGACTATGGCGGCCAGGATGTCCCTTTTGTCCAAGCATTGGTTGCAACACCTGGTCTGATGGCTTTATTTTCGGGTCATGACCACGGTGATTCGTGGTGTTATAAATGGCGTTCGGCTCTGCCTGGATCGCAAGTTGAACCAAATGGAATCAATCTATGCTTTGGCCAACATAGCGGTTATGGAGGCTATGGGTCATGGATCCGTGGCTCACGACAACTGCTGATCACCGAGAAGATGCTTCAGCATTATGAAATCGAGACTTGGATCAGACTCGAAGATCAGAGTAGGGTGGGACACGTTACACTGAACGCAACTTACGGCGAGGATATATATCCTAAAACTTCCAACCGGCACACCCATTGTCCGACATGCTGAATGCTTGCTCCCCTGTTCTCACATCGAGCCTTCGACTTGTGGAGGAGGCAACTTCAACGTCCCAGGACCTCCCGGTTCCTAACGTCGCGTCAACAAGTATTTCAAGTCGGCCATTGAGTTGCTTCAGAGACATTCCATTTACCGGTTGCTGGGTTTCATGGTTACTGAGAACACCGCCCTAAGATATTAAGGCATCGAAATGAAGGAGCCAAGCTTATACGTGAAGCTATGACTTGTCTTTGCGTTCAAGCTACATACAAAGGCTAACTCCACAGCTTGTTAGAGCTGATCTCCAAGCTTGGATCGCTATAACTCTTGTAGATGCGCTGGTTCACGCTATCTTGATGGCGTTCACTACTTCTAAACCCTGGTTCAGAGCCTTGTGGAGCACTAAACCTCTCCTGCCGCGAGAATTTGCTCTCTTCTCTTATATACGCTGCAGCGAGGTAGTTTGAGACAAGCCAGCTGCAGCTCGCTGACGGCTGTTGGAGCCACGAGCTCGTGGTAAACGACCACCTATAAGAGTTTCCAAGAATGGCTGGCGCTCTAGTGCTTGGCTACCAGTCTGATGCTCAGACACGGGCTCGAGGTCTGTTGTGGTACGACCCTGCGCTAAAGCTGTAGGTCTGGTAGCGTTAATGACGCTTCTGTACAGCCGACTGGGAGACCGACGGCTCGAATAAGATATAGGCTGAGCCCGTATTGACTGCTTAATACCTGACGGTCGCAGGAGATGTCCTGTAAATGCCTCATTTCGATTTGTACAGCCGCTCGTACTGACATTCGATACTGGGCGCCTGACACTCTCAAACAATGCCGTGTATCCGGCCATGCTATTTTTTTACGCTTAGTTTGATGCTCCATCGTATTCACCATGATATCAATAACATCAGAACCCAGCTTTATGCGTATTCGAGGAGTCTACCACAATGATTAACTCAATTACTGTAGTCACTACAATTCTTTGATGTACTCTTTACGTTCAAGCCCTCGCGCATCGTACTCTGTCTTTATGATTTCCATCATTCGTAGAGTTGCGCATCAATCACGGGTCCAGTACCGATTAGACGACATATCGCGATATGTTCAATACTACAGTCTATCGTCAGGCTTTGTAGATCCTCTAACACTCGCCTATTGTGTCTCAGCAGATGGACTTGTAGCTTCCTGCGAGATGGCTCTCTCTGCCAGGTAGAGGTTCGCTAAGAGTGACCGGTGTTTAGTATGAAGTCGATTTTTAGTACAGGTCTCTACCACGTGGCGCACTAGTGGAGGTTGACGGGGGTCTTTAGCGGTAACAAGAGGTGCATCCTGATAGACTCGCGGCGATAATACGCACAGTTCGCTACGTCTTTCAAGGAATATGGCCGAGTTTTTCGAGAACTTATCTTCCTTTAATTCTAGAGGAAAGGATACCAACGAGAAGCGCAAAAAATGGGTACCTGTGCGTGACGCTCATGCAGGAAAGACTCCACGCTATCATCATCCAACCTTGTAAAAAAGCAACACGCATTGCATTAGAGTAACGGCGAATTCCGTGACGAATCCTGCAAAGCAAACCGCTTTCCGTTGCAATCAACACGAGGACTATCTCCTAGCTTCTCGCGTGCTTACCGAGCTGTGCCAGTGGGAATCACGCACGACCCGCCAAGCGAACCCTCTCCTCGAGGCACCCACTCTCTGTCTTTCACAGCACTCAGGACGGGACTTTGTTATAGCATGCAAAAGTTACATAGTGCATGACAGTCCACTGTGGCGTTTAGCATTTAATGTATACTACAAGATTATTGTGAGAAACCTACAGCGTACAGAGCTGTTATACCCGCGTGTTGGCATTCGCGCGGTAGCACGGGCGCAGCATGCAATCCCATCCGACGAAATCCTACGAAAGTCAGGAGAGTTGGATGTTGCGTGATTCAATTAGGAGCCCACAAGACGACACGTGCTTCAACGACTCTCAATGCTCATCATTGCCTAAAGGGTAAAGGGGGAAACGAAATCAATTCGCGCCGTTGGACTGCTCAATGCGTTAAATCGCGGGTATGCCGCGTGGGTAGACAATCGCTTTCGGTTTCTCGCGCTATGTGATCCTGCGTGTCGTTTAGTTTGTTCGATACTGGCGTGACTCGGCACTAGAGGATTCGTAAGATATTCCTGCAGGTGATACTGATAGACAAATGACTTTTGGTAGCGATACCCAATATACACACGTCCCATTTTGCGAGCCATGTTCTACTGCGTCGCGTGGAGGTGGCGAGTGCACGTCTGGCCTAGCTTAGGAGTTTTGGTTGTGTGTTGCGGATCCCGTTCAGACAGAGCTTCTCGCGAAGGGCTCCCATGTCTAGGAGTCTACTGACGCTCAATACTCTCTCTCATAGCATCCGAGGCTTGTTTATCGTGGCCCTGTTGCTGGCCAGGGGAAGGCAGTCAGGGCAGCGGATATTCGCAGCAAAATGGCAGTGCAGTAAGACAGGGCTTTGCCTCATGACATCTCACACAATGCTCCCTCATTGACATCTCAATTTTTCCGATTCGTCAAATTCGTAGTACTAGACGAAGCTCCCGCAGACCTTGTTTGTACTAGATTTGCGCAAAACCCGATCAAATCTCTATTCGGTTTCGCAGCATCTGGAAGTAGCCTCAACACGATGTGCTTCACCTCAACCCCCTTGGACTTCGACAGTAGTCATAACAGAGCCTGAAGTTTGCGATGTTTTCGAAGTGCTGGTAGACTGTTTCTGTCCTTGTTGCTCTGCCAGCAGAATGACATCGTTCGGTCGTCCGTCTGAGCCTTGTCCAAAAGGCTGATAGCTTCGACGCCGATTGTACGAGGAAGTGTGGCTAGACCGTTGCCGTTCGGATAGTAGTACCTTGAAGCTCACAAGGCTGGCCACAATAACAGCCACACTAGACTCAATAGATGACCACATCGCCAGCCACGTGATCTCAGGGTGTACTCCATCTGTGTATGTGACGACGATACGGGCGATAGAGAAGGCAACAATAACGAACCCCAGGCCAAGAACGCTGAAAAGTCCTATCTTCTGTTTCAGAGATATCCGGACGTGCCAGCAAAGCCACAAAGGTATCGCAATGACTGGGTTTGATTGTTAGCTATACGCAAATCCTGCAACGGTGTTCACAGTAGGTGGGTCGTACTGAAGAGGTCAGAGAGGATATCAACAGCAGTGCTGAACCTGAGACTTATGAGAGAACGCTGGACATTGATTGGCTTCTGACATTGGCCTATTAATTCTGAGAGTTAGCCTATGGTGGTTGTGGCATGGATCTGAGCGGCGGTCTTACCAAGAACAAAAGAAGTACAAGAGACAGGATAGGTAATGATGCAGCCAATGTATGCAAGGAGGGTGAAGGCTACCACCGGCCACCACATTCTCCTTGGCCATAGAAGATTTTCGGTAAGTCGATAGAAGAAGGCCAAGAAGCAGGCCTTCACGGACCAGAGACAAGACCAAAACAAGAAGGTCGAGGTGAATTGGCATTTCAGGTAGAAAGAAGCGCGTTCGAAGAATGCTGCAGTCGGCGTTTCCAGGCCGACGCTGACACGTAGCAGCTCATACATGGGCGGACTCATGACTTGAGTGACAGCAGAGTTGGCAATAAGCAACGCGGTCGCAAGCAGGGCGAAGCCATCGTCGAAATAGAGGCGGCGGAAGACGACCAATCGAATGGATATCCGCGCAAGGCAGAAGAGTATAGCGACGGTGGCAAGAACCCACACGACAACCTGATGGCCAGTGTCAGTAAAGCCCTCATAAGACACGGCTTGGGGTCGCAACGTGGCTGGCCCGCTGAGCGACATACCGACAGAGTCGTCTCGCTGATTCTGGAGATGGGCTGGTCTGTCAAGCCAGTCGTCCTATGGTCACCCGACATGTTCGCAGCTCTCTGGCGCAGACCGGTGTTGAAGACCTAGCTACACAAGGCATCGAAGCGTCAAGGCCGCATGGAGAGGAGAACGAATGGAAGCAAGCAACAGCGCCTTCGAGAGGATGAGGCGACGATTCTGATATGAGTTTAAGAGCCCGAGGGTAAGACCACCCCTCGCGTGGTATTCTGCTGGCGTTGAAGCGAGAACCACCCCTCCGGTATCTTATGCGGCAGGCATTGGAGTGTGTGGCTTTCTCATGCACGTTACCGTAGGCAGGGTGATGCAGCAGAGAACATGGCGTCGCGCATAATGAGAGACAGGATGCCCATGTCGCCGTGCTCCACCACGGACGAGCAACGCGGGCGACTTGAGTCCGGAATGCCCGGGACACCAGCGGTAGTGTACCAGACACGGCACGTACAGCAATCTTCTTGGCAAAGCCACCGCGATCGATACCCTCGACTGCTAAGCGAGTGCTCAATGGTAGCCGCTACACTGTGCATGTCGGGAGGCACACCCTCAATGCCTTGAGCCTCGATGGCCTGAGGTGATGCGGTTCTGTTCAAGCACCCTGGGCGCGTATGTACATGAAGAGGGCACCCATAAAGCTTGAGGGGAGCTAGGGCTTCCTGTCCCTGCAAGTTGTATTGCCTCTGCCGTCACAAGTATACCGCGCTGATCCCGAGAATACACGCTGTTCAGAAGCAGTAGACAGCATGTTACGCTTACACAAAGTTGCTTTACGAGACCTGACTAGCCAGCACTGGGAACACTGGCAGCACTGGCAACACTAGTAGGTCTCCAGTGTAGAGTAGCACTAATCGCTGAGACTGGAAATGTCCCGCAAGCATTCTTGGTCGTGCACTAATCATGCGGGCGGCATGTCTATCCCCTACCGAACGCCGGCGCCAAATCCTACTGAACGCCATCTGCAGGCCAGTTCCATCGCAGACAGCGACCCAAGTCCACTGCGGATCCTCCAAATTACATCCCCCAGTAGTGCCTCTCATCTAGTTGCCTCTTGCAGACGCCATTGCCGAAGTCCAATGTCGTCGTTTCCTCTGCCACTTCCGCTGGGGGCAAAAGCCCTTTTCTATCCCGTCATTGCGTAGACCGAGGCAGTGCATGCCAGTGTTCGCTTGTACTTCTATCTCGATGCCGTCGTCGGGCGGCCGAATCTGACCCTCTTCACTTCGTACAGTTCTCAGTCGACGAGATCAGAAAGGGGAAACCAGGAAGAGAAAGACCAGGAACCTCCTAAACCACTGTATCATGAAGCTGCTTTGTCCCAGCGTAACCCTTGCGCTTGCAGCCCTCTGCTCTGCAGAAGCTTGGCAACCCTGGTCCGACAATGGGGCGCTGAGGGATATCTTCCAATCATCATCATACCACCACTGGAAACCTTCTCCCGTAAGTCTTTCACCTTCTGCTCTGACTGTTCCAACGCCATGATGGGGGTACTCCACGTCGTGCCTGCATTGTCGTCACAAACCCTGGACCTCTAGCACTGGCTTACCCACTCTCTGTGCCTCTCCAACAGTGCGATATTCTCTCTAGGTTCCTGCCAGGCGTGATTAGCTACCCAGATAATGCTGCCTACAATGCATCCATAGCATCGTACTGGAGCGTCCAGGAGGAGTCTGTGCTTCCCTCGTGCGTCGTCTCACCTAAGAATGTTCAAGAGGTCTCCACTGCCGTCCACATTCTCAATCTGTTCGGGCGATATGTCCCAGGCGTGGCTAAGTTTGCCATTCGAAGCGGCGGGTGAGTCAATGATCACTATTGCTGTGGACAGCCTGTTCTATCAACGCTGACATTATTCCCAGGCACACACCATGGGCAGGTGCTGCCAACATCGAAGACGGGGTTACCATTGACCTGACCCATCTCAATCAAGTAACCCTTTCCGACGATAAGTCCACAGTCACGATTGGACCAGGCAACAGGTGGCATGATGTGTACGGAACTCTAGTCCCCCAGGGGCTTGTCACCGGCGGTGGACGAGTCGCGATTGTTGGCGTGGGTGGCCTGGTCCTTGGAGGAGGCGTATCCTTCTTCTCTCCACGGAAAGGTTTCGTCTGCGACAGTGTCACTCGCTTCCAGGTCGTACTTGCCTCCGGCGAGGTGGTCAACGCCACAAAGGACTCCCACCATGACCTCTGGCTGGCGCTGAAGGGTGGTTCAAACAACTTCGGTATCGTTACCGAGATTGAGCAAGAAGTATTTGAACAAGGTGACTTCTGGGGCGGCTTTGTCGGCTACACAGAGGACACTTTCGACGCTCAATTTGAAGCCTTTGAGGCTCTGCTTGGCACCCCGGACTATGACCCTTATGCCTCCCTCATTGCCAGCTTCGTGTTCAATGCGACCTCCAACTCTTGGTACGCAGCGCACAACATCGAGTACACCAAACCGGAGGCGTATCCCAAGTTCTTCGAGAACTTCACCTCCCTTCCCTCGACATTCTCGACAATGCGCATCTCTAATCTAACGGACTTCACCGTCGAGCTAGCTGCAAGCAACCCTCTTGGTCGCCGACAACTCTTCGCTACCGGCACTTACAAGAACAGCGCCGCCATGATGAAGGAGATATTCGAGGTCGCCAATAGCACCGTGCAAGAGATCAGCTACGTCAAAGGTCTGAGCTACAGCCTCAGCTTCCAGCCTGAGCCAACCATCATCACTGCCCAATCCATCGCCCAGGGCGGCAACTCTCTCGGTCTCACCATCGAAGACGGCCCGATTTTCAATGTCCTGTTGACCGTCAGCTGGGATGATGAAGAATACGATGCAGCGGTGGATGCGAAGGCAAAGGAGCTCTTCGTCAAGTCAGAGACCAAGGCCAAGCAGACAGGCCATTACAACCAATACATCTACCTCAACTACGCTGCGCCCTGGCAGGACCCTATCAAGGGTTACGGCAGCGAGGTGGTCGCCAAGCTGCAGGCGACTAGCAAGAAGTATGACCCCTATGGTACCTTCCAAAAGCAGGTGCCGGGAGGGTTTAAGCTGTTTTAAGAGTGGTAGTTGGTGATGTAAGCAAAGATGAGAATCTGAATGCTGAAGACCTGATTTTGAAACGTCAAGCAACGAGTCATCGCATATTGTATGTTGAATGATATTGATAGCGTGTCTGAGTGTATATAGATTTACCATAGCATACATATATTGTGCTTCTTAGATTCGTCTTTCCCCTCCTCCCAGTCATTAAAAGAAGGTCACTTATCTAGAGAAAGCTCTGGCTTCCAAATCCTGACCACGGCAGCTACGTCGTATCACTCGCTCTTTTGCAATTGCATAGACAACTTATCAGTGGCTATATATTTGTAGGCTCTATGAGCATGACATACTTGGAGGTACCAGGGGACTATGATACAGGCCTATTGTCTGAGAGCCATCTGGTGGGGAGATCCATTGTGAATTATGAGTGTAAAGCGTTCACCTGGTTGTGAATACTTGCACACTATTCCATGCCAACATGTTAGCTCTGGAGACATGATTGCATGAGCTTTGTCGTCCGTAATGGCGGTCCTGCACTGCTATTCCTCGATACTTGGGGAGGTAGCATCAGCACTATCTTGTGCGCCACAGCAGAAGCTTGTGTCGTTGTTCAGTCTCTCTGGATGGCAATCATGACTTTCACCTCAAACTGCACATTCAATTCGTGTACGCCTGTTGTCCGTATCCGTGTCTTGCTGTGTGTTTGAGGGAAGAGTGTTCGAACGGCTATGTGCTCATCACCAATGACTGCGAGGTACTCAAGGCGGCTCTTGTGACGTGCCTTGTGCGATGTTGGTCTTGGACGACACCACGGTCCGGATTGGCAAGCTATTGGGGAAGAAGCCTGGGCAGAATTCAAAGAGGACCTTTCACGATGGCTAGGGTAATGCTGTGCATTGCTGTCTCTTCTCGATGCGGACTCGTAATCCCTGTAAGGCCGTGTTAGGTGGTCTTGTTCATACCGCCTGAGCTGTACAACCTGTGGCACCTCAGAATTAGAAGATTTGCTGGCTGTAACATCGGTCTAGCATCTTCCTCTTGCTGAATGATGAGCTCTGCTACCCTCATACCTCGCACTTTGCATCTTGGATCTGTGATCTTCCACGTCGTTTCTGTACTATGAACGATCGGTATCAGAACTTCTAAAAGACCCTTGAGGCTTCACGAACCTAGTCCTGGTTCTGTAGTGGGCCATCCTGCGTCACACTCCGTGGCTTCATATACTCATATGTCAAGTGATTAGAGTACTAGGGATATTTCTCCTCAGTATCACGAGCAGCCTTATCAGAACGTGTTAGTGATCGAAGACGCCGAATACTTTGAAGGGCAACCGTCCATCTTGGGAACGACGCTGAGGTTTCGTGTTTGCCCTGTGTGACTCATCCCTAGCATTGCCATGGCGATTACAGGGTTGTCGATGTGTTGGTACTCTACTTATCGCTTCTACCGTCAGATGGCTTCAACATGTATATCAGCGGGTTTTGTACTTCTCAAAGTTATCTTGACTCGTGGGTACTCGATTGTAGTTTTACCTATACTCCTCATTGCTTGTGCAAGCCGGCAGCAGAGTCAATCGTATGCTTGTTGTGTTATCTCATCCTAGCAATATTGCAAACACGGCAATTATCACCGGATCGCAAGAGAAGGATCATCCGATTGACCGAGACCTTGATTAAAAGTGAATGGACTACTCTGATCAGTTCCGTCATTTGTTGACAAGTAGTAAGCAACCTCGATATATTCCATGGTATCTTCATCTTACATACGTTTTCCCCTCTGGTGCGGTGGCCACGTCGCGGGAGTCTCCATGCCGGCTTCTATCACAATATCGATCCGCATGTGGATGGTGCTCCCTAGTTATAGGAAGGCTCTGTGGTGGTGTAGGAGACGGCACACGACGTTGAGAATAGGATCCATCCTCGCGCGTGGAGCGGTCAAGTCGTATGCTTAGATTGCGGAAACTTTGCTCTAAGCCATCAGCAGCGCGGTAGACGGTACTTTCGAGCGCTCTGTTCATGCTATAGTGCATTTTATCGCGAACGTGCTGGTTGAGTGCGTTGCGTTGGATAGCAGCCCAAGTGCCAGCCCCAGGATACTCCCTCCGACCGTTCCAGAGGTACTCACTCATATCTCCAAGACCAAGTGGACGACCAGAGAAGTTACCGCGAACATCAGTCTAGCAACGGGCCCACCTTGGCCCGGTCTATCTTTGGACACGAACTCCTTCACTCTTGCGTCCCTTGTTCGTGTTGGAATGTGCAGGCTCGATAGCACGACTTGCGCTAGTGTATCAGGAGAAAACGGGAAGGAGATATCAGATGACCGCAGAATGGTTTGATTGTCATACCCCGCCTTGCTGGATGTCGTATTGGATGTGAACACAGGGCCTCACCAGCACACTTGGACGTCTGACAGCCTCAGAAACCACTACCAATATTCGACTTGGTGGCTACCAATCTCAAAGCGTATGGTGTACTGATAGAACTGACTTGTTGAGAAGATGTATCCTGATTGCCTTCATAGGTAAGGTATGGGTTCCAAAGGTTGTTTGTATAGGCCTTTTCCCAAACAAGACGTCGACGGTTACACGAGATGATGAGATCTGTGTAGATAGTTTAGAGACTGTAGATTGCTGTAAGCTTTTTCAAGATATGTACAGTAATCAGAAAAGTTGGACCCAGATAGTATATCACGCTCAGACCATGCCCACATTCAACGCCCATTCATGGCATAGAGTACTAGGCTTCATCTATGTAACGCATACATGATCGTAGTGATATAGGCAGCAGCAGCAAACAGCAGAAGGATACCTATCCACACTGCCAAACCTTTCAAGACAAGCGATCTCTTGACGTCTTCTAGACACACCCGGGTGTCGGCCATTGGAATAGGAACTTGGGGGATATCGCGTCCTAAGAACCTACAAAGCGGCTCCCACCCATGGCTAGGCTCCCACTCGAGCACCTGTTTTCGTCTTGCTGCAGCGGTGACGTGGACCCACTGGCTATGCCGCCTCAAGCACTCGGTGGAGAAGACGTCGTTGACACCGTACCGCCGCTTGAAAACATTGACACAAGTGCGTTGCAGCTGGCAGTGCCAATATGCCTGCGGTAACCAGAAGATGCAGGCGAGATAGAGTGGCGAGCAGAAAAAGCCTACGCCGGAGCGCAGAGAGGACGCCCACGCTTCTGGCGATGATGGTTTGTTTAGGACCACCTTAGCGTCTGGATACATGTCTAGAAGCTCAGGCAGGAAGGCAAAGCCGGGGAAGTCTATGCTGGCACTGTAGCTGGCAACGAGGGATGAGAGCATCGTCTGGCGAGTGAATCTGTCGGGTTCATTGAGGGCGTTGATGGCATGTTTTGAGAATGGTATCGAGGGTACGAGGTCCTTTGTCATCTGTCTGTTAGACGTGTATCAGTCTCTCAAGGAGGGTTGCTGCCATACCGGTCCGTTCATACAAGGTGCGAATACCGTGAGCTGGAAGATACGACCAAACGCAGCCTGAAGTGTACCTGTGGAGCATCCCCATTGCCCAGCAGCGATGACTTTCAGTCCCTTGTCGTCTCTATATACAGGACTCGGTTGTGTCTCATAATTCCGCATACTGGATCGTCTCATTGCCTTGTCGCTTTCGAAGAGCACTGGAGGGGCCAGAGAGAAATTGGCAGTGATGGCAGCTGCTAACTTTATGATGAAGGACGAAGGAAGTTAGCCCGTTCCATCCACCAGGCAAACGACTGGGGACCACCTACGAGGCTGCGAGCCGAGCAAACGGCCCTGCATGTTTCAGTCCACGATTAAACGGCACAAACATTGCTTAGCCATCCTTCCACCTCCATCTATAAGTCTGCGGCGTAGATGGTAGCGTAGGTAAACACGGCGCTCCAATGGACAATGGACACGGAAAATGAGTGACGATGGGATGCACAAGTCAGCATAGCACAGAAGCCACACCGGTGGTGCCAAACGCCGTGATTCCGTCCTCGTCCTTCACCATTCACAACATGCCGGAAAGCCTCACCCTAAAGATGCACCTGAGGAAGATGGATCCATTGCGTTAACAAGCCTCGTGGCTCTTTCTGGGACCAGAATTCGCTCGAATTGGCCGCGGCGTAACCACAAGGCCAAAGGCGCCACGGCCGCAGAGGAGAGCTGCAAAGGGTCTCCTAGATTTGAGGGAAGACCGAAGTTGTGGCTGATGCCTGGGGCAGCATTTATGGATCCACGCTTGGCATATTGGGAGATGATGATTGGAACAGAATAGTCCGTAGGGCATAAATTGGTGCATTTCTGAACTCAAGCGTGCGGCAGGCACTGAGAGCATGCGCTATTACTTATCAATTAGGTTTGAATCTGTGGGCAAACGCGGTCAATACTCCAGCTGCTCCTCGAACACTCTATTGAAAGCCAATGTAGATCAAGAGTCTTAGCAGCTGAGGAAGATCGGATGTGGTACTTGTAATATTCCGGTGTAATGGACAATGAGATGGATTATATAGAAATACGGACCGTGTAAGATCATAGACTACTCCCTCCCTCTCACATGAAAAACGCCACCCTGCCCCAGCCAGTCATTCAGAATAGGCAACCTGGGAAGGACGCCAAAGTATGAAGCTCAGCTAGTCCCGCCCAAAAATCCGAGCACGCTCTAGAACGCCGATCTTCTCATCTTGGACCATATCCATCGTCACTTCATCGCTAAACAAAACAGACTTACCCAGCAGTGTCCACTCTGGAGGACGAAGAACAGAAGAGGGTGTTGAAAGGCTCGATGAACCGCAAATAGAATTATATTCCTCGGGAGGCTGAGACAGTCGTCGTTTGAGTATCCACAGCCGCGCTAGGTGCTGGTACTCTTCATCGAACAATACGGCTGGGATAGCTGGTTGAATGTTTTCATGCTCGACGGGAACAAATGTGAGCACCTTGCCTCGCGTAGCACTCTGTACACATACTGGTCGCCAGGTCTCTGGCCTAGTGATCTGTCGTAGAGGCATACCACGGATGATTAGGAAGTTAGCCAAGTCCATGAGGAAGCTGGCAGCATCTTTCAGCCAAGGTGCTCGTCCATTAGTCTCGTCAGGCCACATGCCGTTTGTACTGCGGAGAGTGATAAGAAGCCAGGAAGCCGACTGCAGGTCGATCTTCCATCTGCTCACGTGATATCGCCTGCAGATTTCAGCCATCCAATCTGGACCGAAGTGGAAGATGCATGCTAAAGTGCGGGCGTAAAGATCTTTCATAGACCCGAACTTCGTTTCGCACGTAGTATCGTGGATAAGATAACGTTTACGCTGTCGTCCAAATTTCCGCGTCTCGCATTCACTTACAAAATTATTTGCAAGTGCCATGAGCTCGATCATGTCGCCAGGGCGACTGACAGCGCCAGTTGAAAGTAGCTTAATGTCCAACTCGATGTAATGCTCACCAGACTTTGTAGTGCTTTGTGTCTTTAGGAAAGCTGCATCGTCGAGCGGTACTAGTGTCCTGTAGTTATTGAGTCCAGCATCAATGTTAGTCGGTTCGAACATCCAGGATGTCTCCGCACGTTGTAGCAGTACAGTGGAGCGTAGAGCATTCATAGGATGACCAACAGTGCAGAGTGCCCCAGGGTCACGGTGGGCAAGCGCGAGCATTGTCAGCATGTAGAAACACTCTCCTTGCGACGGCAGGACTGCCTTTTGTATGAAGCTCGGACTCAGAGTCAAGCCAGCCTCCATCGTATTTAGGACTATCTGCAGCTTGTCTTTTAGTGCGTCGGCATCTCGCTGTTCCTTTGGTAGCCTCGGGTTGCCGCCAGCATCCATTGCAAACACTTCTGCTATCACAGTGGTGAAATTTCCATGCTGCAGTCTTCCTTGTGCATTATAAGACCGTATCCTCGTCCTATCGCGGAAGAAGGCATGCAGCGCAGGTTTGATCATCTCACTGGATGGCTCAAATGGAACTTCCGTGGCCAATGCCAATAGGTGCGCCATACACTCGCCAGTGAAACGTAACACACTGCCACTCTTGGAACCTAGAAGCGTCTGGCAGTGGATTAAGAAGACGTGATCGTGAGCCAACCTCATCTCGTGCCGGCACCAGGCTCGTCTAAACCATGACGAGGACAGTAACTTTTGGGTAACCTGGCTGAGATCTTCGTGCGTCTCTAGGTATGGCGGCTGGCGTCTGCGGAACCTCTTGTTTTGCGCAACGTGTGTCATCGACGTGTATTCAGCCATGTGTGACTCCAGCAAACTGCTCTCCCTTGGGGTAAGTTCTATGTCGTCCAAAGCAACAACGATTTTCCTTGAACTTCGATAGACCATATCCATTGCAGACATCGACAGAGTCATCTCCTCATCGCTGTCCTGGTCAATGCATATCTGATCAACCCATATACCTTCGTTCGGCGAGTCGCGTTCTTCGAGAACCGCTTGGAACATGTCAGGCTCAAGTGGTAGCGTGAAATATCCTTGCCGTTTCTCCACAAGGAGCTTCCGCCTATAACTGAGTGCGATGAAGGAGCCGTGCCTGGCCGATACTGCCGGTTCGTCCCCAAAGATGAGGCGGAAGTGAAAGCTGGCCTTGATGTCAGGCTTGATCATGAACTTGCCTGCTGCTGTGCTGTCGAGTTCGGTAAACCGATCAAGGAGGGTTCTGGCAACTTCCTGAGAATGCGCTCCTACACGTAGCAAGCGAGCCTTCTCTCCGTCTTGTAAATCAAGCACTTGTGTATAAGGCACGATTGGCAGCACACAGGCACCTAACTGTCGCCTCTCGAAGACCAGCCTCTGCGCATCTGAACCAGTAGACTCAATGTCAGACCCACCGCTTGAGGCAGAGCCAGATCTCTTGCTATTCGTGTTACCCAGACTGTCATGTCGGCGATGAGGTGCAAAAGCAAAACCATGTGTGTACCGGAAGTGCGACACGTGAACCAAGCTCTTTATACCGTTTCTGGGTGTTTCCTGGCCTGTGTTGGATGCTGACGAAAGCGATGCGGAATCAACGTCACCTTCGTGCAGCGGAATTGTGCGAGGGCCGTCGAATCCAGTTGGTCGCTTGATGAACATTCTAGGAGGGCCAGCTTCCGAGCCAGAGTGCTCGGGTGTTGGCGGATCTGGTTTTGCTGAGGTCATGGAAAACTTAGGGAGCTTTGAGCCGCTA
Organism: Polychaeton citri CBS 116435; assembly: GCA_010093785.1. Classification (NCBI taxonomy): domain Eukaryota; kingdom Fungi; phylum Ascomycota; class Dothideomycetes; order Capnodiales; family Capnodiaceae; genus Polychaeton; species Polychaeton citri. The sequence continues at coordinate 47,628 of MU003872.1, forward strand.
CTCTGTTGGGCGAGGCGTGGCTGCAACCGCCGTATAGCGAAACTGCCAGATTCCTCTTCGCTGCTCGTCTGGTCGCCACTGATATCGCTACTATATCCTCTGCGGTGCCCTCTTGGCGGAGACTGTACGCTATCAGGCGATAAAAACGACCCGGAGCCTGGAAGCGAGGCTGGAACTATCTGGGACGGGTATGTGACGGTCGTGGATCGGTGTGGTCGCCTAGGAGGCCGGGGCGGCCTGAGAGCTTTTACAACGTTGTTCATCCTCTTGACAACCCTCATCCTCACCGAAGTTTCCTTTGGCATGTTCTGAAACTGCTCCCGTCTCCATTGTGCGTCCTCGTAGTATTCTTGATATCTCTCGGCTTCCACCTCAGCCTCGAGCTTTGCGACGATTGCTGCCTGGTATGCATAGAAAGCCTTCAACTCCCTCATCCTTAACGTCTCCAGCTTCCTCCGCTGAGAAGCTGGGTCAGACCAGTCATGATCTCTGGACCACTTCCTGTCGATCGGCGTCGTTGGCGACAACTCCTCAGTGCCTACCCTTCCACGCTCTGCATCATCCAGATCCACTATGCCTCGTCGCACCTTGCCCTCCATCTCAGCAAGCTGCAGTAATTCATCGTAGCGACGGCGCTCGTTTGGATGGCTTAGAACCTGCCACGCGCCGAATATGTGATTGAAGTGATTCGAGAGATGTCGCTTGGTCTCATCCGAACCCTGATGGCGATTCGGGTGATAGAGTCGGGCGAGCTGGTAGTATTTCGCACGGATGGTCGCCGGTGACGCGTCTCTGTCAAGGCTGAGAGCAGCATAGTGATTGGGCAATGAAGGCAATGCCATATCCCAGCTCACTCTGTCGCTGCTACCGCTGGTGCGCTGCTGCTCACGCTGCTGGTCCTACGAATGCCAAGATCTTGCAATGGCAGCAGAGGGAGGTTTGCGACAGCGGCATTGTCGGCTTTAAGAAGAAAAGAGGACTGGTCACACTATTCAATCAAGATACAAACGCTATGACAGCCAAGCAACCTTACGGCCCCCAAAGTATCGACCGCATGACGGCCAGGTAGGTCCATCGACTGCAAGAGGGCTGCAGAGTGACGAGTCAGAAGCGAAGCGAGAGGCTGAGCCACGCGCATATCCGGCCATTGCTCCCAGCTGCGCCTTTCCCGGGTACATGTTCGTAATACGGAACGAATGTAGTCCAATGGGAAACTCCGAGGTGTTTGCTATTGGGATTCGACGGAGAGTTGTGGAATTTCTCCTGGATCGCGCATGTTGTAGGTGATCACAGAATGCCCATATCAAGTGAGTTTCCTTCAGTCCTGGTAAGCTCTGCTATCTCTGGTAACGCCACCGGAATGCATTTTGCACGAATGAACGCGCAAGACACGGGATAGATTAGGGGAACGCCAAGGATACACCGACGAATATGCGTCCCCTGATATTTGCAATGTTTCGTTTTCTATTCATATACTACCAACTGAACGTGGCAGAACGTAGGCGGTCTTTCAAGCCCTTTTCAATGTCTCTGACGCCTTGCTGATGCTTCTTCTGGTACCGCTTTTGACTGAACCACATCCACCACATCCAGAAGCCTAGGAATCCAAGTGTAATTGGTACCGTCACAGCAAAATAGATCCAAAGATACCCAGAGACTACTTTTTCGCCTGGCCCAGGCTCCCAATTGAACATGTTCATGCTGAAGAACGACTGCGCAGTGGTGAGTATCTTCACCTGTGCGGATGGTGGCGGGGGCAACACTTACTGCTATAGCTGTGCCAGGGAGGAAGACTAGAGTCAAGACTGCAATGGTCTTCATTGCCTGTCCATCTCTTCGTGTCTCATCTGCAACCTGGGCAGTCTGTTTAGCAATTTCCAGGTTGAGAAGGTTATCTCGTCTGGACTCTTCTGCGATCCTCCGTGAACTTTCTGCAAGCTGAATGTTGATCCGATTGTCCTTTTGTGCGATGAAATTGAATATCTGCGATGGTCAGCAAGGTTGTTGCCAGAGCCGTGACCTCCACTGCTCGAGTTCTTACCGCTTTCGATTGGTTCTTGATCCTACGAGGAATTACATCGAGGTCGTGCTTGATGTGATCGGAATATCGTGTCTGCTGCTCTATTTTCTCACGCATGTCCTCGATATAGCCTGTCCCACCTTCCCAGAGATGAGTCCACATCCTCTGATACTCATCGATATACTTCAGCAGGTTCTGCGCCAGCTCAATCTCGAAATTCGACCTGCGCTGAAGCCGCAGATGCTCCAGATTCAGTCTGTTGAGTAGCTTGTAGTCACCATTGTCATCGAGCGATATGTCACCATTTGCGATACGCTTCTCAGTACCGGTCAACTCACGAGACAGCGACTGAACCTGAGACAATGTTTCACTAACATGCCGCACCAAGATGTTGAATGGCAAGATACCAAAGTCCCGTGGCACTTTTGGATGCCTGTTCTGATATGTATGTGAGGCAAGGAGGTTCTGGAGGCTGTATCTATCGTCACCGATAAAGACACCACCGCAATGCCACCGCTCACGGTTAACGAGCGAGAGTGAGCAAAACGATTGACCATCTCTAGGTGTCTGTAGTAAAAACGCTGGCGTTCGTTAGCCCATGCACTGGCTTGTTCAGCAACTTGATCATACTTAGAATTCCATGGGACGTCAATGCGGCCGAACCACCGGCATCTCTCCCCCAGAGATGCTCCCACTCATCAGAAGTCCATTTCTGCCCCTTCACGATCTCCTTGATCTCATCTGTGAAAGGCAACTTCGGGCTATCTTCTTTGTGCGGCTTGTCATTACCCGCAACGCTGCCATAGTGGCCCTCATTAGCTCAAGACAAAACCACCAGTAGATCCACTAATCACGTCCTTACAGTAGCTTGAATCGGACAGTGCTGTCATCATAACTTCGATCAATCTTGTGATTCGTGAAGAAGTCTTCGTCTTCAAGCTTTCTCAGCGGCCGCAGCCTGATTGTGTCGGGAAAGCGCCAGTCATTGTGCTGCCTTCGAGGTTAGCCTCCATCCCATTGCAGCTCACAGCCTTGCTGCCCGAGAATTGTCCCACCTCAAGGTTCGAGTCCGAGATTTGAAACCGCTTAAGCTCCATATCGGCCACACTTACTCTGTACACGCGCAGTAGCAGCGGCAGCGTCAACTACGAACTGAAGGGCTACAGCAGCTTGCCACCAGCCTTCTATGCCAGAGCTGAACACCGGTAAGGACATTGCAAAGGCGGTGGCAGGTCTAGTTTCTGCCAAGCGCGCGGCTGTCCAACGCTGCATATGCACGACGTGCATTGACCATCGCATCACTAATTTGCTTCTCTTTGCCTTGGGCATGACTGCGACAGATATGTTATACTTCACAAAGAGCCTCGCGCTGGTCTGGCTGCAGCCTAGAAACTCACGATATACAACTATAACTCCGCCGCCCAAAACCAAGCCTCTTCCTGTCTGGACTTCGTTTGGCCATCCCGGCTCGGAGCGAAGCGTTGCGATCCCCCCCGTGGCTGAGTCCGGTGCACAGCCCCCCCTGCACATCTTCACACTTACATCCGAAGGCAAGGGAATCACTGTACCTTGTTGACCGCTGCGCACTTACCAGAGGCACAGTAGTTTGGGGTAACTCAAACTGTAGGTATCTGCACGTCGGTCTCGGCCGCCTTTGGCAGGTGGAAAGCTGTCATCTGTCGCTTCTACCTAACGGTGAAGGTTAGATGCCACCTCATGCTCTGTTCGTCGCTGGTACTGTATCTTCTGACTACTTGGTGTACCCGATGACCTCGGCAGCGACAAATGCGAGTAACGGTGGCGGGCGGCAACGGGAGTTGAACCTCATCGTGCGTCCAGGTAACGCTGGCCTCGTGGCGCAGCTGTTGTCTGCTGCTGCGCCTGAGTGGGATTTCGACGTCGTCGGGCCTCCAGTCTCACATCAGATGCAGTCGCACCCCTCCCATAAGATGCAAGTCAACCTAATCGATCTCAGACCTTCGCCAACTACAGTACCTGGCAAGCCAACATTCAGCGTTGTCAATCACAAATCCATCAACGGGTCTTCCCAGTGCCAAGTTCCAGATTTGGCAAGCAGTTCAGGGGCAGCCGCTTCTACGGCAATTATAACTGGATCTGGTGACGGCTTTGAGGACGTCGAACCCGTTTTGGACTTTCTACAAAGATCGAAACCTCAGTACATCATTCATTATATGACAAAGCCTCTGGCTGCAGGTCGACTATGGGACGTCATTCGTAACGGACCTCAAACAAAGGATGGACTTACGCCTGACAATCTTGTCGTGATCGTCGAAGCTGATGATCTGAGAGATTCTGGCATTTCCTTGAGCAAAGCATTGTCCTGGGAGTTGACAGGTGAAGATTTTGTCCGTAATCTTGGATCTAACGGGCGACTTGACACAGTATGTGGATGATCTTGAACCCGTACGGCCGCAACGGTGGCGAACTTTGAGCTTGAGTTGACCTGAGATATAACAGCTTGCAACTTGCCCCAACCTGCTTGTACGATTCGGCTCAGAAGGCGTCATTTACCACCAGGGAAGAGACGCAGACAACCCGACGCTCTACTTCAACCCCCACTTTCTAGAGGGTTGCAGTAGTGCTGATTTAGCGGCACATCGTGTGAGTGCAACCCAACTATATCAAACACATTGTATGGGTCCTATATTGCACAGCCTCCAGTCTGTTGAAGGATTACCGGAGAAAACCCGTCTTTGTCCGTGTGCGCTTGCAAGACTGACTTAATGGAAACAGACTGCTCTGGCATCGGCATTCACTGCAGGCTTCACACTCGGTTTTGCGGACTCTTCACATCGCATCAGCCAGGGCATTCGGCTTGGAATTGCAGCTAGCGAGCGTTTTGCTAAGAGCGGCATCACTATGAGCACCGTCGATGACATGCCAGACTATCCCATCAGACAGAGTATGGAAGGTCTTACTCCCAACAAGACGTTCTCGGCAGTTCAAATGCCATCGGGCCGCATCAGCACGGGCGACAGGTGGTCGATATTCAATGAGCTCACAGGCGATCCAGCCGAAATCGCAAGGCGTGTGGTGACCCATGGACCTGATCGTGCACTATCTCATTGTTCGGTGCAGAAATTTGGCGATATGTTGAGTGTTGACAGATTTGAGCAGGAGAGCTATAGGGCAGTACTCGACACAATCAGCGAGCACATGTCAGCAAAGCGGAAAGCTCCAACCTGCATTGGGTTCAGAGGCTCATCCGGAGCTGGAAAGAAATATGTCGCTTCTAACCTTGCAAAACAGCTTGGCAACGTTCAGGAAATCCGGATTCTGACCTATGATAGTCGGAACCTGACACGCCCTGACATTGCGACCATCTGCGAAACAATTCGCGATAGCACAGCCCGAGGGACGCTCACAGTTGTGACCTTCGAGAACTTCGACTCTGTCATGCAACAAAGACCTATGATTCTACACGACTTCCAGAATCTTATGCGGGACGGCACCTTTACTGAGAACGGACTGCAGCGTTCAACAGGTCATGCCGTAATGTTCTTCCTCATCAACATAGAACCAGCGTTACTCGACTCAGCGCCGACACCGACCCGCACTGACTTCAGGGAAGTCAAAACTATTGACGATTCAACGATCACCGACTGTCTGCACGGAATCGTGCAAGTGCGCGGGCCTAACTGTACTGGGCCTGATGATTCCTTGTATCCTGTGCGCCGAGCAATCATGCTGCATCAGTTGATTCTAGGAAGACATCCACATCTGTCCATCGATGGCACCATCGATATTGACGATGCTGTCCTCCATGCGTTGCTTCTGGTACCCAGCTACCGCAATGGTCTGCAGTCGCTAGAGAAGATTGTCGACACCAGCCGATTGACTGGGAAAGGAAAGTTCGACGTAGCGTCTCTACCACCTGAAGAGCAGATCCAGTTGCATGTGGACGGCAGGATCTTCATGAGCTACCTGCGCTCGCCAAAACTACCCCCTGCACTTCGAGAGAAGCTTGCACACGGATTGTTTGAGGCTTACAAGAAGCAAAGAGTGAAGATGGCAACCACCGAAACGCTAAAGAGAGAGCTCGAAGACGACCCTGTCATGTGCGACTGGGAAGATCTCCCTGGCGAGCTGAAAGAGTCGACGAGGTCTCAGGCCGACGACATCCCAAGGAAGCTCCGTGCCGTTGGCTGCTTCATGTTGAATGAGAAGCGGACAGACCCTCTGATCCACGTCCCCGAATTTTCCACACCAGAATTGGATATGTTGTCTGAAATGGAGCATGAACGGTTCAACGCTGAGCGTCTCCAGCGGCAGTGGCGTATGGGTCGACGCAACCCAAAGCAGAGAGTCACGCCCTTCATAGTGCCGTGGCGGGATCTGACGCAGGATTGGAAGGACGTCGATCGAGTGATGGTGGAATGCGTGCCTCGAATCTTGAATTCGGCGAACTACTACATCTATCGCATCAAGGGCCAAACGCAATGAGATCACGGATAATGCCAGCATGTTTCCCCTTACTCTATATCAAATGAAGCGTTCTCTTGCATACCCCACCCAACTCGGACACTTCGCCATGCGAATGAATTTGAATCAAATGTACAAATCGAACATCATCTAGAGCTTTCACAAGAGAGCCAAATCCAACGGCACCTGTTCACCCACCGATCTACGAGTAAAGTTCACCGTCCTCTCAAGTCATGCTGAGAAACGGACCGTGGTCAGCGTGACCGGTTTGCGTTTGCACCCGTGTTGGCGCTCGAGGACGGCAGTGAGCGGCACAAAGTGGTCTAAGTGGCGCTAGGAGCTGTGGATGAGGACGAGAGGTTGGCTTGGAGACCGCGGCCGCTTTGTATATATGTATACACGCATGTATATATGCCTTGGTAAGGTCCGGTAGATATAGAGATACATTCTCGAACTAGTCTTAGGTGGTGGGGGAGGTTCCTTGGAGAGATGGGGATGCTGCTCTACGGGGGGTTTCCAATTGTGAGGCTCGTTTTATGGTACGACACCGTAGGCCGTGTCGAATTGAATCATTGGCTGATTGGGGCACTATTGGAGTGGAATCAGTCCAGATTGGTATAGACAACAAATAGGCTCCAATGCAGCTAAAATGTCGCCGCCACCCATCATGCTGATTTGTTCCACTTCTTGTTGTGGACACGCATGATCGTTGTACCAACTTCCATGTTTGGCTTCATTCTACACGGCGATGTGACTTGAGGTGTACTACGGCGATTGAGTATCGTCAACAAAAGGGAAAAATAGTTTGCGACTCGTGACAAGTCAAAGAGATATTCAATACAGGTTTGACGATTAGAATAGCCATCTACAGCTTGGGGTATCATGCACACATTTCCGAAACAAGCTGCACAGCAGTGGGCGGATCTCACTCGTACCGAACATCCACAGTCTGGCGGACCATGATGGCAGTATCGGAGGCATCAGCGGTCTGCTCACTAGTCTTGGTGGAGACGCTGGCCTTCCTGCTATCCCTGCCCGCGTTACCGACGACAACGGCAGAGCTCTGGGTCTCACCGGTGGAGAGCTCGTCAAAGACCTGCAGCTCCGTCATGCGGCGGGTCTGCGACTTCTCTGCCGAGCCGATGGTATCGTTCCGCGCGCTGCCGGCGGTGGCCATCTGGGATTCCCCTGGTGTGTCGATGACACTGCCGCCAAGCCTGCCGGTGTAGGTTGCGCGGAGGAAGATGCGGAGGCACGGCAGGGTTGCTGAGATTAAGGCATAGCACATTTCGGCCTGGGAGAAGATTTCGGCGGTGGCAAATTCGAAGCTGAAGTTCACGCTGTGGAGGGCGTTGGAGAGGTACACTAGGCGGACGATGGAGAGGGCGATCAGGCTGGAAGGCTCTCAGGTATGTCCTTGCGTGCAGGGTATGTGGGTATGGACTTACGGTAGACGTAGAGCGAAGCCAGACAGGATGGTGAATTTAGTCGCCATGCTCATCTGTAGACCCTTCACCAGGTAGACTGGGAAAGCGATCAAGCCGAGCTCGAGCAGGTTCCCCAGCAGTTCTGCTACAACCCAGCGAGCGACCTAGGGCAATAATCAGTACTGGCAGGGTTCCGCTGGAGATTGCAAGGCACTCACGATGCCATCTGCTATGGCAGGTTCCAGGCTCCCGAGCTTTGGCTGGGCGCCCACGAGCAAGAAGGCGATGAGCCAAACAACACCACAGGCGACGGTGAGCATCCTACACCATTTCATGTGCTTCTGTTGGCTAGTGAGGCGGAAGAATAAGAGGGCGACTGAAAGCCGGCTTGCGTAAATTGCCAGAAGCCATAGAAGGTCACTGGCGTATATCATCTGGCCGAGTCAGTCAGCGAAACACCCCCCCCCCCCCCATAGCCCTCTGCAGAGACGTTCTCACCTTCTCGATGGTAGAGATGGCAGCAGGAGTCAGCTCCTGCTGGACCCTCCCCATGCCCTTTGGTACTGCAGAACATATCACAGCCACCTGTACGATCGAGAGCAGCTAGTCATCGCACTGTCAGAACCCAAGCGGAAAGCACAGCCGAGCGTCATCATCATACCGTCGCAATAGTCACAGCGAGATCGTCTCTGGAGAAGAGCGCGGTCCATGGCCACCGGATCAGAAGCCTGACCCCGTAGAACAACAATGAACAGGTGATGAAGAGGCCTGCCGCTACGGTGACGAGGGGCCCGTGGTCACGGCCGTTTACGATGTCGCTCGGATGGACACCGCTCGGTATCGAGGGGTCGGCCATGATGGTCGTCCTCCTGGTTCGCGTTGAGGGGGTGGGGGTTCTTTCAAGACAGCGGCGTAGAATAGTCCAAACCAGAGACTCCCATGTCAGGACCTCGCAGCGTTCCAGTTACTGAGTCTACAATCCGCGTGTGGGCATGCCGTCCACGACTCGGATTGTACTGGAGGGAGTTGGAGTGAGGTTCAAGACGAGACTGAGAGATCAGAGATCAAACACGCAAACGTAGACGTGGAGAAGCGGCGCGCTTTGTCTAGTTTATGGCATGAAAGAAAGCGAGGAAAAGGACGGTCCCTCTCAGCCCATCATCACAGCATCGCAGCGCACAGGAGGGCGCGCGAGGCAGGCCAGCCCAGGGTTTCCTTTGTAGCACGGTGATGAGCACGCGCGAGCACACGCACACGCACACGCACACTTACGCAAACGGCTGCACGAGCGCACGCACGCACACGCAGCGTAGGAGGGTTCGCTCGGGTTTGAGTTGAGTTGGATTTGGGTTGGATCAGGTTGTGTGCCACTGATGAGACACCTGGGGCATCTCCCAAGCAAACCGGCCGCACGCTTCCACCACTGGTGTACAGCCACCGGCAGCAGACATACCGCGACGGGAAGTGATGCGCCTCGCTAGCCACCCACACTCCGCTACGCGGGACAGCGCGATTGGACAGCAACCGAGAGGCTAGAGAGACGGTTCGGCCAAAGCTCCCCGCTCCCGGCCCTCTGGGCACTGACCATCCCCCACCTTGCACCTTGCACCTTGCACCTTGCACCTTGCACCTTGCACCTTGCACCTTGCGCCTTGCATCTCTCTCCTCGCCCGCCCACCCGCCCGCAAGCGCAACAGAAGCCTCCAAAGGGCTCAGAGGCGTCCCCCAATCCCCCCAAATCTCTCCATCCCCAATCCCGGTATGATCCTCCCAGTCTAGCGATCAATGGCTCCCGACTCCCACAATCCTTCCCAGGATCCTGTTCCTGAGACGAATTACCATGACAGCGGTGATCTTTCTTTTTCCCTCCTGTCTCGCATCCTGCCAGGCCCGGTGGTGA